>BHFT01000350.1:40000-127220 GCA_004320025.1 Laticauda laticaudata
TCTAAGCAGATGTTGTCACTGAAAATTTCCTGCTCTTTGTAAAAGATGGTAAACAACTAAGGTTTTCTGAAGAAGCATTTCTGGATAATCTCAATTCATAGGAAAGAAACATAAGGAAGTAATTTCCATGACCCAGAGTGTGACTTAGTTTGCATGATGGCGAAAGGACAAATGGACATCAGGGGTTGCCCATCGGTTGTATCTAACAGTCACAATCTGACCTACAATTTTTTTTTTTTTCACTTTACTAAAACCTACACAAGTTAGCTGCAGAGTCCTTTGAGGTACTGTATAGTTTGATCTAGTGGTTAACAAACCAGGCTAGAAACCAGGAGTCTGTGAGTTGTAGTTCTGTTTTAGGAATGAAAATCAGCTGAGGCAGTCACTCTCTCTTGGGCCAACCTACCTCACATTGTTGCTGTTGTGGGGAAAATAAGAGGAGGAAAGCGTGTTGGATATGTTCAGCAAGTTGTTCTTAGTAAAAAAATATATAAAGGCGGAGTACAAAAAAGTAAATTAAATAAATAAAATAAAATATAAAATATTGACAAATCAGTTAAAAATAAAAGAATATTGACCCAAAGACATTCAAAAGGCAAGTGGACTTTCTTGGGGTTTTTTTTTCCCTGAAAACATTTCACTTCTCGTCCAAGAAGCTTCTTCAGTTCTTGGATGAGAAGTGAAATGTTTTGAAGAAAAAAACCCCAAGGAAGTCCACTTGCCTTTTTAACAATACCACTGGGACAACCATTACCTGGATGACTGCGAATTTCCACAGGCAACAGAACATTGATTAAAAAGTAATGCAAGACCACTCCTTAAAAAGAGAAATGACCTCATCAACCACCACCACTCTTGTTAGATTAAACACCTTTTCATAATCAATTGTTGATTTATCTCAGTCGAGTTCCAGTTAGTTCACCTTCTACTCGTTCGTTATGGATCTCTGGCAAACATTTCTTAAGAACATAACTGAAGAGAAAGCGGAATTATTGCTGGCCATTGTCAGCATCCAGATAGCATTCCATTATGACTGATGTAGAAAACAAAAACAAAAGGTGTAAACACCAGTTTTTATTCAAGTATAACCCACTCTGTTTTAATAGATCTCAAAGCGGGCCACAATCAATTAAAAGAGAGAGAGGAAAAAAAACTATTGAACAACATGTGTTTTGGTGAGCATCTTTTGTCCCTCCTTGGATGTTGGTATCTTCCAGCCCTGAAACAACAGCAAGGTCATGTAAGTACAAGATGATCTAGTCTAGCAATGTTGTTTCAAGCCAAATGTTTTTCTCTCTCATCAGGAAAGAATGGAAATGCCCCACCAAAGCTGATTAGCCTTGCCTATCATTCATGAGTTGTTCTTTTGAAATTCTGATACTTTTTTGTTTTTAGATAAAGAAGGTGATAATAGCTGGTTGCAAGCAGAGGATCTCATAGGATAGAACAGATAAGAGGAGCGCCCAGACTATTTGAGGGGAACCACAATGCCAATCTATTAAGTAATTTGCCTTTGGCTTCGGTGCTTTCATCACTTGGGTTTTCCACAAAGCAATAAACAGAGACAAGGGTGTACCATCATCAGCTATGAGAGGTGGTAATCTTATAAGGCTATTACAGACTTTTTATAACCTCAGGAACTGGGATTCTTGACAAATGATCTCAACAGAATCTTGATATCCTTTATTTGAAATTACCCTGGAGAATCTTTGGAGCACTTTCATAATAATTGGGGCACCTTATAAAAGTGGTTATTGTCAAAGCCCTGCGTGTTTGAAAAGGAACATGGGTGAGGCTGGTGACCAAATGTGCATTGCAACACCAAGTCTGCCCCTTTTGTACTTGCTTTGCAGTGTCACAAGCAAATAAAGGGATGGAAGTTGTGTCATGGCATTATGACACGTTTCATTATTTTGACAAAAGCTTAATTTGTTATGAATACCATTAACCTAAGCTTTCGCATGTAACAGTCCATTTGTTCAGATGCAGAGAGTAGGTAAGAATACACTGATACATTCATTTCTTATAGCATGTACAGGCAATGGTAACTGTATATAGAATGGCATTTTACAGTGGTACTTTGGTATTCAACTGCTTTGAAACGCATTGAATTTGGTACTCAACATATTTTGACATGCAAATTTTGCCCTGGCACTGATTATTTGTTTGGATTTCAATGCACAAGCTAGAACTTGTCGCTGTTGGTTGCCTTGTGACTCATTAGATTCTTCCTTATGGGAAAAATTTGTTTGGTTCTCATTGCATCTCCCAGAACCAATTAATGATGAATACCAAGATACCCAGTGGTGGGATTCAAATTTTTTTACTACCGGTTCTGTGGGTGTGGCTTGGTGGACATGGCAAGGGAAGGATACTGTAAAATCTCCAGTCAGAGCTGGTATTTTCTGGTTCTCTGAACTACACAAAATTTCCTCTACAAGTTCTCCAGAACTGGACAGAACCTGTTGAATACCCACCTCTGAAGGCACCAATGTATATGAAACCCCATATACTAAATGAAATTGCTTAAAAGTTATAACATACAGTAAGGGTTGGCAAATATTTTGTGACTTTGGACTACAATCAATATATCTGAAAGCTATAATACATAAGATGTTGCAAAATGCTCCTTCACCTTATGGACATGTCTTTTATTAATATGATTGTTTTAAGATATAGGCTATAGTTTACATATTTTTAGTTGAAAGGGCTTGGGGGAAAGAGCACATAGATTTATATTTATTTTGAGTGGTCTATCTATGGCCAACAAAAGAGGAGTTCACTCAGCACTTGCATGACTTCCTTCTTAGAAAAGGAAGATCAGCTTAGTTTCAAAAGAAAAAAAGCCAGTTAGGAAATCCCATTTTTTTTTCCAAATGTTGAATGGGTTCACTCATCACACTAAGCTAAGGTTTGCTTTCCATGGCTTACTGAATAAATCATGATACGCTGACTTTGCACAATTAGCTGCTGGCCTTTTTTGTGAACTTTTGTGTTCATGCCAATCACTGTATATCTGTATTTGTATATCAAGATAGATAGATAGATAGATAGATAGATAGATAGATAGATAGATAGATAGATAGATACATCTATAGATAGGATTAGATAGATAGATAGATATCTATATCTGGAGTGTGATGGCAGAGTGGTTAAAGACACTGAGCTTATCAGCTGGAGAGCTGACAGCCTGGGTTTGAGATCCATGCTCCACCCAATGGGGTGAGAACCCATTACTTGCCCCAATTCCTGTCCACGTAACTGTTCAAAAGGATGCAAATGCAAGTAGAATAGGTACCATTTCAGTGGGAAGGTAACAGCACACTAACACAATTATTCACTAAATGTGCATTCAATATATTTCTTGAAGTATCTGAGTTTGTGCCATTTTTTTTTCAGGAGACACATGTGTTGGGCCTTAGCACTCAGTATGAACATTTCAACCATAAACCATGGTTTATAACAGATCACAATAGCTGGCTAAATATACTATTATTTAGCACAATGTGTGATTCCAAGCATTTACAAATTCACCCCTTTTGTGCTCATCCTGCTGCTTTCTTCAGTGAAGGACTTCCAGAAGTTCAGGTAGGAAAAAGTCAGTTGATCTAGGTTAGTGTTTTTCTGCTTCAGCAACTTTAAGCTGTGTGGATTTCAACAATGCTAGATAGGAATTTTGAAAGCTGAAATCCACACATCTTAACGATGATAAGAAACACTTATCTAGATAGTAAACAGAGACCAGGAAAGTCCAGGAAATTTACCATTCTAAGCCAAACATCAGAAGCTGGAAAATTTCCAGCCTCTCAGTGAGCTTTTGAAAAGTGAAGTGCACAGTTCTTTATCTTCTGTCATGAAAAGAGAGAATCCACCCCAGCTGACTTCTATCAAAAATGGAGCAGTTATCCCAATGCTAAAAAGGAGGACTGATGAATCAGAAGAAAGGAGTCACCTAGGCAGTATGTAGACATCAGATATGAGCAGAATTCTATTCTTTCTCTTCTCATTCAGTAAATCTTCTCATTCAATTAACAAAGGAATTCTAATCCCACCTCACTCATCATACTGGTAGATCCAGTCTGCTGAGAGCTCCTTAAACCTCTGATGCTATGGAAAAGAAATGAAGATCTTACACTACTTTCAAATGCCAGGAAAACCTTTATGAATGGAAGGAGCACCAGATTGATGGGATTTTGCAGCAATGGAACTGGTCAGTTTAGGGCTCTCTGCTTATGGATGTTATAGCAACCAAACCACTATATCCTATGTGTTAGAATGAACAAGTGAATACTCTAGCCAAGTTCCCCCTACATGTTTCTAAAAGTAAGGAAGCCTTATGTATGTGTTTCAAGGGAGGGGGGTATTATCCTGATATTCTTCTAACAGTAGGAATGAAGATGTCTTGCAAATCATTCTCTCAAGTCTTATCCTTCATGATTCTGTCTTTGTCCTGTTGCCAGCCCAAGTGGAAGACAGTTCACTCTTTTATTTATTTGCTTTAAAAAGTTTAAACTTTTTTCCAAGCTTATTCTCAAAATCCGTGTTGTAGGAATGATTTGTAAACAGGGCGATATGTATGCTGGTACTTTCAAAGGTTGGGATCTGCATATTTCCTATTGGCACCACAAGTGGTGAAGCCTTGCCACCTCTCTTGGTCACTTGGCATTGAGGAACCCCTGGTCTTTTTGGCTTGGACTAGGCAGAAGGAGAACATGAGAAGGTATAGAAACAAGTCATAAATGACTCCACATTTAAAACCAGTTGATTAAGAACTGTCTTGTGCATGATCTTTATCCTTTGGTGAGGAGAATGGATTTGCTCCTCTCTTGTTTTAAACAAAAATAAATGATACCAAGGAAGTGGAGAGGGAAGATAAGTTTATCTGTTGGTTGGAGACTGACAAGACTGGAGATAGTCATCTGCAAGCATTAATAGATTTAAAAGAATCTTCCTTCTTTATACTCTTGTCTCCTCAACATTCTAAAAGCAATCTCTTTTTCAGATTCAGAGTTCCTGATTGCCATCTGAAATTGACCAAGCCAGCACATTTGATATTTCCATTTTAGCTTGCCAGATAAGAAAAAAAAAATTAAAATACTTCCAACCAACTTTCCAGGCAGTAGGGGTGCAGTTACATGGAGTCGGAGTCTTCCTTGGTTAAAAAAAAACCCTCTTTTCCTACTGTCCCTCTTTCTTACGTTTGTGTGCCACCTTTCCAACTTTGGCAAGAGACTCTCCAAGAGTGGGAGAGCTGACTATTTATGCTCCCCCCAAAAAATATAACACTCAAATAAAAAGTCATGATGCCGTTGTTTCCAACCATTTTAGAACAATGACATACAGGCAACACCGTTCCAGAAGAATGGATGATTTATGTCTTGGAACCACCTGTGCAAAACACAAACAACCTGATCAAATCTACTAATCAAACAAAATGTTTTCCCCAAACCATCCAAGAGTGTAATTGGTGGGTTTTTTTCCTGTTTGTCAATATATTTTGGGGGGTGAGGAGGAGGAGGAGGAAGAAAAGGAGGGCACTAATCATTTTATCTAATGTGTTTTAAAAAGTTAAAAAGTAAGGCCAATGAAGAGTGCAAAGCAAAATTTTCTATTTTATAGAAATTTTTTTAATATAAATTTTTTTAATATTTTTCTGCTACTCAGGGGCACTTTTATTTAGCCTTCAGGAAATGCCTCTTGACTTCTTTCCTTAATAAGAACATATGATCTTTTCTTCAAAATTAATGAGGTAGAAGGAATGGCCATTGGTCTGTTTTTCTTTCATTAATAAGAACATATGATCGTTACTTCAAGATTAATGAGGTAGAAGAAATGATCATTGTCCAGGAATCTTGAAAGTGGTCCCCTATCTTTCATCTCCAGTTTATGGTGCATATTGCAAGGCTTCAGAGGTTGACAGGACCTCGGGTTGGCCATCTTAAGTGAAACAAATTTATTATAGGGGAGGATGCTTCCAATATCTGGTCATCATTCTGGTTAGCTTGTATACAAGTTTCCACAGCTAAGAAATGAGAGGAGAAAAAAATCAGCAGGAAAGGGAAAATAAGTTTGGGTTCTTGTCATAAACACTTTGCGAAACAACATTTCTTAAATGTAAGGTGTTTATGTTGGCCAGCATGGGGACAGGAAGTATTTTTATCTTTTTTTGCTGTAGTGTTTTTTCCCCCTTCTCTATTAAAAATTCCTTTCTTCTCAAGAGGAAAATTGTTTGTGGCAGCTCCATGCTGGCACTCAACCCCCATCTTTGAGGAAGATAAAAGTACCTTGGAGTCAGAGGACTGCAGCAATAGTACTTCAGTTTCAAAAATAATTTCAATGACAGAAAATTATAATAGAAAAAATAAACACATGTATTCAGCCTTGGCAAGGACATCTGCAGGGGTTAAAAAAAGTCAAGATAGAAACTGTGATCCAAGCCTCAATACATTGAGTTAATTTATTGTATTTATTTTTGTCTTGTGCATTCAAAGGAGATGGGGCTTTAAGTGCATGGCTGGACTGCCATCTTGAGTCATTTGATGTTATGAGCAGTGTGGTGGCATAGAGGTGAAGATATTGCTTCCCACTAGGAAGGTTGAGAGTTCAGTGCTAGGCAGTGACAGAAGTTTATCAGAATGCAAAGAGAAAATGTCTGCTGCGAATTGCACATAGGCATCAGGAAGGGCATTCAGCCAGTAAATGCTTAGCCCCATTCATTTGCCCCAACCTAATCTCGAAGCAAGGGATTACAAGGTTGTAAAAAGAAAAAAAATTAACTATGGACATAATGTCTAATTGGAATCGATGGGGAACTTTAAAATGCTTAAACTTTGTTCAAATGTTGATTGATTTTAGTCTAGTAGGAGTTCTAGTTCTGATTGGCTGAAGTCAACTCTGCAGAGTAGTTTTGTAAAATGAGCAGGAGGTACATAAATTTAATAAATAATAATTAAAGTAAATACAAATAAATAAAATTCAACAGCTGGTTGAGTATGTAATTATTTCATACTGGCTATCAAATAATCAGAGTTGGAAGGGACCTTATAGGTCATCTAGTCCAACCCCCCGCCCAAGGGGGAGACCCTACATCATTTCTGACAAATGACAGTCCAATCTCTTCTTGAAAGTCTCAAGTGATGGAGCTCCCACAACTTCTGAGGGCAAGCTGTTCCACTGGATGATTGTTCTCACTGTCAGAAAGTTTCTCCTTATTTACAGGTTAAATCTCTCCTTGTTCAGTTTCCATCCATTATTCCTTGTCTGGCCTTTAGGCACTTTAGAAAATAGCTTGACCCCTTCCACTCTGTGGCAGCCTCTCAAATATTGGAAGACCACTATCATGTTTCCCCTAGTCCTTCTCTTTACGAGACTAGCCAAACCCAGTTCCTGTAACTGTTCATTGTATGTTTTAGCCTCCAGTCCCCTGATCATCCTGACTGATCTTCTCTGTACTTTTTCTAGAATCTCAACATCTTTTTTATAATGTGGTGAACAAAACTGGATGCAGTACTCTAGGTGTGGTCTTACTAAGGCTTTATAGAGTGGTATTAGTACTTCCCTTGATCTTGATTGTATCCCTCTGTTAATACAATTTAGGACTGCATTAGCTTTTTTGGCTGCTGCTGCACACTGCTGGCTCATATTTAGCTGGTTGTCCACTAAGACTCCAAGATCCCTTTCACAGTTACTGCTATTGAGCCTGGTTTCACCCAGTCTATATGTGTACTTTTGATTTTTGGCTATCAGGCTACTATGTACCTGACATTTTGAGAGCTCCTTGGTGCTCTCTGAGCTTGGTTGTTATTTTTGTAAATGTTTCATTGCTTAAATGAGGTAACTTCATCAGTGCACTGGGTAATGTAATGTTTACCAAAAAAGCAACCAACCTCAGAGAGCATCAAAGAGCTCTCAATTCAACCCTGAGCTACAAATATTCTCCTTTATTGGTCCCTTCATTTTCAAAATATAATCTTTCAATTAACCCAACCATGACCTATTACCATGATGGCGAACCTATGGCACATGTGCCACAGGTGGCATGCAGAGCCATTTGTGCCAGCATGCAAGCTGCAGGCAAACTTACCTCATTGCGCATGTGCTTGCCTCACAGCTGATTTTTGGCTGGTTTGAGGTCTTTTTCAGCCTCCCAAAGGCTTGAGGAAGGCTTCTGCAGGCTTTGCAGGCCAAAAACTAGTCCCATTTCATCACTTCCTGTTTTTCCGAAAATACTGGAAGTGATGAAATGGGGCTAGTTTTCGGCCTGCAAAGTCTGAAGATTTGCAGAAGTCTTCCTCAAGCCTCTGTGAGGCTGAAAAAGGCCTCAAATTGGCCGAAAATCAGCTGTGAGGTACAGTGCAGGTAAGGGGGTGGCAGGGTGGTTGGGTGGGTGGGGATTGTGCATGCATGCATAGGGGGCATGGGGACACACATTGCCTTCTTGGTGCTGACACGCGAGCGAGCATGTAAGTGTGCAGTCAATTTTTGGCACAGAAGCCCAAAAAGGTTAGCCACCACTGGCCTATTATATCGCTGAACTATCTTCATCTATAGAAAGTCATGCTTCATTCCAGTTTACAACCTTAAATTTGCATGGAAGCATATTTTTGGTTTCTTCTCAGGCTGGGTGAAACCTGCTTTTTTTGATTTTCCCATCCTTGACCTCAATAGTGCAGAGCAGTTCAGTCTCATTTCCATTAATTTATTTATTTTTTTAAAAATCACTATTAAATTACAACATTTGTTGTGTTTCTCAAGTTTTTTTAAAAAGGGGAATTGGGGGGAGGGCTCCTTTACTACTTCTATGAAATTGAACTTTCAGTTCTTCCTTGCTTCAAAGTTCCCATAGATTTGCAGAATGTGGTGGGAAAGAAAAACAGCCTGTTCTCTATTGCTTTGTTTACTGTTGATGCAGAGCAATGATCATACTGAAAAAAAAAAAAGAGTTATGGCTGTTTTTCACACTTATGACCATTGCAGCATACCCATGGTCACATGATCAAAATTTGGATGCTGACTTATTCTTTATGACAGTTGCAATGTCCAGGGGTCATGTGACCACCTTGTGCCACCTTCTGATCAGCAAAGTCAACGGGGAAGCCAGATGGACTTAACAACTGTGTTATTCACTTTACTATGGCGATTTACTAACAGTTGTCGTAAAAAGATTGCAAAATGGGGCAAAATTCACCTACCTGTCTCACTTAGCAACTTAGCAACTGAAACCTTGGGCTCAGTTGTGTTCATAAGTCGAGGACTGCTTGTATAAGAAAGAAAAAGAGGAGAAAAAGAGGGTCTGCCTTAATGTTACAGGAAATAATTCTGAGTTGATGGTGTTAATGGCATTCAAGCGTGAAACAAAGGAAAAACATTAAGAACTAGTAAGAAGGGAAGAAAATACCCAAAATGATGATATAGACTCTCCTAACAGGAGCCAATCAGACAACCCTGCATTCCCTGGAGGGATGAGATGGTAATAAGCAAAAAAAGCATCAATCAAGCATTTCTGAAGCTAGTTTTAGAAACAACTAGAAACAGCATCAGAGGCAAGAAGGTATGGAATGCTACTTAGGTTATGTACTCTAGTTGGTCTCCTGCAGCTCCGGCATTTCATAATGTTAACATAATATCTGAAGATTAGCCACAAACCCTGAACCACTATGAAAAGCAGACCAACATTTCAGAGCTATGGACCTGCTGCAGGTGGGAGTGTTTTTACACAATGAAGATATATAACATGAATAAAACTTAAAGCTATACACACAGATATTTCTCAATATGGGCCTATGAATCATAGACCAACCCCTGTTCTTGCCTTAAGTTGGTTGCATTTTGGAAAGAACCTGTAGAATAGCTATAGCACTTAAACTTATATACTGCTTTACAGCTCTTTCTAAGAAGTTTACAGAGTCAGCACATTGTCCCCTAACAATCTGGGTTCTCATTTTACCCACCTTGGAAGGATGGAAGGCTGAGTCAACCTTGAGCCTGGTGAGATCTGAACTGCCAAATTGCAGGTAGCTGGCAGTCAGCAGAAGTAGCCTGCAGTATTGCACTCTAACCACTGCACCACTGAGGCTCATGAATGTATCTCCTATACAAACCTGTGGAGAGCAGAGTTTGCTGTACCATTTTCTAGGGACCAGAAGCATCAACCCTAGAAGAATGGGCTTGGTGTGGGAAATCTGTTCAAAGAATAGTTCTTCTGCAATCTATTATGAATAGTTTCGGTAACTTGCTCCCTTTTTTTTTTCCCATGGCTTTTTCATTAAATGGCCTCGTGGCTTTAAAATAAGGCTGTGATACTCTTATGTGGAAGCAATAGTCTTGATTTATGGCTCTGGCAAGTTAGCCACTTGGGTACAATAATTGCACAATGTGCTTGCAATCTGATGAATTAATGATTGGCAATCATGACGTCAATTGCTGCTCCTTTGGTGAGAAAGATTCAGCTCTAAAATGTGCCGGTTCATGAAATAAAAATGGCTGACATTGAAAGAAAAGAGAATGGGTCTTAACAAAAGGGTTTTACAAAGAATGGGTATTACACAGGAGAAAACAAACTGACCAGAAAGTTGCTTACAGTAAACATGAATGATGTATTTTGACAAAATTCAACTGGAATCATCGACTATGTACCATCAAGCCACATTGACATGGAAAATGTGTGTGTGTGTGTGGTGGGGGTTCCTGTTATTTAAGTTTTGCCTTTTCAAATTAAGGGGGGGGGGGTTTTTTTTCTTAGTAAGGGCTACAAACTCAATGGTGGTGTTCCAAGAGGGGTGTCAACCTATTCTCCAAAGCAACCAAAGGCAGAACAAGTAGTAACGGATAGAAACTAATCAAGGAGAGAACTCAGGATGAGATTTCCTGACAATGAGAACAATGAACTAGTGGAATGGCTAGCCTCCCAAAATTGTGGGTGCAGGAAATCACTGGAGATTTTTAAGAAGAGATTGGACAACTATTTGTCTGAAATGGTATAGAACAGCAGTAGCTAACCTTTTTGGGCTCCTGTGCCAAAAAATGTGAGCGCACCAGTGCACCCACACTCACATGCAATGTGTGCCCCCCCTCCATGCCCCCTGCGCATGCACTCACAATCCCCTACCCCACCCCCTTACCTATACTGTGCCTCACAGCTGATTTTTTGGCTGGTTTGAGGCCATTTTTGGCCTCCCAGAGACTTAGAAAAAGCCTCTGCAAGGCTTCTCAGACTGAATTATAGGCCCGTTTCATCACTTCCAGTATTACAGGAAGAGACAAGATGGGCCTATCATCAGGGGTGGGATGCAGATTTTTTAACAACTGGTTCTGTGGGCATGGCTTAGGTGTTGGGCGTGGCTTGGTGGTCATATGACTGGGTGGATATGGCTTGGTGGTCATGTTATTGGCTGGATGTGGCCAACTCAATATCACTCACATAGAGGCATGCATCTCCTTGCCTGGCCTCTCAAGACTGTGGGGATGCTGCAACAGTCATAAGTGTGAGAAATGGTCATAAGTCACTTTTTTCAGTGCCATTGTAACTTTGAATAGTCACTCCACACAAGAAAGTACCAGCAAAGGAAAGGAAAAAAAAAAACTCCAGAGATGTTCCTGAGACAGGAAGTCTAGTCCTGCCAAAAATGTTAATGGAGAGGCAGTTTTTGTAAGCAACACCAGAATGTTTCCTTCCTGCCTTCCTTACAGGATTAGGCCAGTAATTTCTTCGAACAACCGCTTCTCCGAACTGCTTAAAATGTTAACCGGTTCTAGCGAATAGGTATGAACTGATAGAATTTCCACCCCTGCCTATAATTCAATCTGAGAAGCCAAAAAAGGCCTCAAACCAATTGGGGAAAAAAAAATAGCTGTGAGGCATGCACATGCACATGCGCAGTAAGGTAAGTTTGCCTGCGGCTCGCGTGCCAGCACAAATGGCTCTGCGTGCCACTTGCGGCACGTGTGCCATGGATTCGCCATCACAGGCATAGAATGTCCTGCTTGAACAGAGTGTTGGACTAGAAGATCCCTAAGGTCCCTTCCAACTCTGTTATTCTGTAATATCTCTTCTCATCCTTTTACTGAAACAACTTTATCATTCACATTTTGCTATCTGAGACAGAGATTCTATTAAAGATCAAATCTAAGTTCACCAAGATTATTATCATGCCCCTGGTGGAGACTGCCTCTGAAGAAGAGCCAACAGGGAGTGGAAGTGTGGCTCCAGAGGTGGTGGAAGAGGCTGGGGAAGGGAAGAGACTGGTTGAGCAGTCAGAGGAGGACCCAGGCCCATCCCCTATCCATCCTAGGGCACGCAGGGAGGATAGGATCAGGGTAAAACATGGTCTACTTGGGAGGAGAGGGCCATGATCCTTTTAATGGGTTGCAAGTGGGAGGTTTGCATAAGAGTGTTGGCCTGCCTGCTAACAGACACTGGAGACAATTAAGTGTTTTAGTTTTAGTTTATCTTGATTGGCGTTCTTCCAGTGGACTGCTCCTGGTTATCTTTCTGAAGTTGGCAATTATTTATCCTAGTCTATCGAGGGACTTGATTTAATACGGTTTGTTTTTGGTTTCTGCTTTGTAATTGGCTCTTTGATTGTGAACTGTTTCTTGCCTTTAAATTTTATTTTGAACCTCCATTGTGAACTATTTAACAGTGAAGTCAAGTTGAAGGCATTAAAGGATTTTTAGTTACAGTTTAGATTTTGGTATATTTCTGGTATACCCTGGGTCATCACAATTATATAGCAGAAAATGTCCTTTTGTGTACATTGAAAACAAATCGTTCTCTGCCAAACTGTTTTTGTTAAAAAAAAAAAAAAGGTTGTTTAAAGGATAGTGCTGCTTTCCACATTGCTCATGCACAAAAGCAATTGCAGAATGATTTGCTATTGCGCCACAACATTTGAACAAAGTGCAATGTTTGTGGTTTAAAAAAAAAAAAGAAGACTTCTCCTTCCATCACATCTCTTTTAAGCAAGAATTATTTCCCTGTTAGTAATTATTTTGCTGGGGCAGATATTTGCAGGAAATTTGGGAAATATTTGAGAATTACAGTATAATTTTCAGTTTTGTGTATGAACAAAGGCTAAACCCCATCAACTCTGCAAGATTTGACTAAGTGACTATTCTATTTGGCCTCTGTTATTGAAATATTACTGCACTTTTGATTAAAAAACACCCACTTTTTCTGTCTGATGTTCTCTTTCTGCATGGCAGCATCAGCAGATTATCTTCTCCATGCTCCACAGGGGTGTAACATTTTTAATACAGCCAGAGAGGTTAGCCCACCAGGGGTTAATGTACTCTGATTTGGTACAAGTTATTTAATATTCTATTCTTTCTTTTTAGGGAAGATAAGAAATCGTGAGGAAGAGTGATTTCCTCTCTTGTACTAAATGTCGCAACTTCCCTAATTCAGTTCCGAGGTTGGTGTTAGCTCTGATTTTGTTGAACTTTGTACTGTTTAATGTGGGTAGAAATGTGATAAGAATGGGGTTGATTGCTTCCTTGGAAAATTCCCTATGTTAGCTTTTCACCATTCTTAGAAAATAAAATTCTGACAAAGTCTCAGTTTCTGTAGTGAAACATCAAATCATCCACATAGCTGTGAAAAGTTAAATGTTAAAAGATTTGAGTGAGCTACCTAAACCAGGGGCTTTCAACCTTAACAACTTTAAGACTTGTGGATTTCAAAACTGGCTGAGGAATTCTGTGAGTTGAAGTCCATAAGTCTTAAAGTTGCTAAGGTCGGAGACCCCTGCCTAAATCATCAGTTGTGAACTGCTGACATACTAATCCTTTTGTCCCAATACTGGAGGATCTTAGTTTACAAGACTGACTTGGAGCTTTTGAAGTTCTTTATTTCCTGCTAGGCCTCCTGCCTTGATTTGTTATGTAATGGCTAACTAAACTATCTTTCCTTCATAAATCTCATTGATTTAGCAATATTGGAGGTTTTTTGCCTAGATACATTATAACAACATCCATTTTCCTTGAAAATTTTAGAACTGAACAGTTGATAGGCTTTGTCATGTCTTCTCCTCTTAGACCCTTTCGGCTTTCTACCTAATTTCACCAGCCAGATCAACTTTTCTGCAGTGGCAGAAATATAATGTTTGTTAGTACAGCGGTACTTCGTCCCTATTTAATGTATTTCAGAAGTTTGTCTTATGTATAAATCATATATTTATGCATCATTCAGGATCTGCAGCAGACTATCAATGATATTTCAAGGGCCAGTTATGGAGCTCTGTAAATAATATCATTGTCTCCATGTTACTCCAATGCTAATCAGATTTAATTCTTAAACAGAAACAGAAAATAGAACTCTGTTGTTTACTTGCTTAGTAAATGAAAACTAATTGTTTAGAGCCATGGACTGGATTAATTTTCTGAAAAAGAACTGTTCTTTCAGTGTAGCTCTATATTAAATGGAATTGCTTAAAAAGGCTGGAATGCAGTGGTGGTATTCTACCAGTTCAGCTGAACCATTAACTCTGAGGATCATCTGTGAGCAAACTGATTCGCTCTCATGATCAGCTGCTGGGCTCTCCCACCTGCCCCGGCTCTACACTGACCCTTATTTCTTGCTTTTCAACCTCAGCTGTTTCATGTGGCACAGCTGATTGTCGCGTGTAAATTGTTTTACATACAGGGTTTGCAGCAGAAGATGAGTTGCAAACACTGCATGTGCACTCATACTGAACGAGTAGAAAAACTTTTTGAAACCCACCGCTGCTGGGATGAAATCCTTTCAGTTCTTCTCCACCTGAAGCTGTCTAAATGCAAAGAACATATGAATCTTTCGGAGCCTTTAGACTTCACCACAGCTATTGAATAGATGGACTTGAATGAAATGTAGAGTTGGTTCCTTAATTTTACTAAGGCAATTTGTACAGGAAAGGAGGGAATTACTATGGGTTCAGATCTTTGAGGGATCTGTGTGAGACACCAAATCCAGTATCTGACTGATGTATGAATGCCGTTTGTCTTTAATGGGATTTATTTGTATAATTAATTATTACAAGAGCCAAGCATTCTTCAATAAGAATGAATAAAGGTAAATTAAAAACTGCTACCAGTTCTTCATTTGTAAGTAATTGTGAGAGATGGGATATCTCTTTCAAAGAATTAGGTAAGAGCTTATTTGATGGCACTGTTTGAAAGCTTGAGAACTTAGACATAGATATTTTCTCATGCATTCTTATTGCTTTTTGACTTTTATCAGTATTTCTCAGCAGTCTATCATTACAAAAAAGAAAAGTACACCTTGTGACTCATTCCGCTTATTCATTATGGGGTATCCAGTAAATCCTGAATAATGCTAAATCTTGAAAAAAAACAGGATTCTGGTATTTTTTCTTCTGCAGAATTAACCTAATAAAGTATCTTATGATTACTATATTATAATAATAATGCAAATCTGAAACATGGTGGAAAGAGGCTGGTAACATTTTTAACATTATTTTAAAAAGTAGAAAGGCTTGCAGATTTTTCTTGGGAAAGATAATCGGCTTTTAAAAAAGCTGTTTAAATTCCACAGTGTGATATTTCTTGTGTCACTGAGTTATGTATTAATAATAAAGAACTGATTAGCTCCCTGATATATATTATTCTCAGTTATGGAATTGTACACATGAGTGGCTTTAATGAATGAAGCTTGCAGTGGCAGATGCTTGGCTGACGCAAAACACTGATATTTGGCTCCAGCCACACATTTAAAGTTGTGTGAAAAAAAATGTCAGAGAACTTATAGGGAAGTTGAGCATACACTGGTGAACAGAGGCCTTGTTCTTGTTGGTACATTCTGGATATAAATTGCCTTCCTGTCAAATTTGTATTACAGAGAGAGATTCCAGGAAATACTTGCTGACCCAAAGTCATTGCCTTCAGAAATGCAGAGGATTTTTATTATTCTCAAACTCATATTGAAGGCATCAAGGCTCCTGTTGCTTTTTATTTTTGATTCCCTGATACTATTTATTTATTTAGTGTACCCCATGTGATTTATTTTGGAAATGTACATATTGCTATTCAAAACCAATTTTTTCCAGGATTGCTCATAATCTGCAATTGCCTTCCTCTTTAATACCACCACAGTAGTTGTAGAGCACATCTAGAAGGTCACAGTTGCTGGAAGCTGTAGTTCAGCAGCATCTGGGAGTGCTGCAGAGTGCCCTTTGCTATGCATCTGCATGAGCCATTGTCTTATCCTCTCTTCCTTTTCTGGTGCTACTTCCCTGGTTTGGAAGCAAATCATTTTGCTGGTTAACAAGCATGTCTGACAAAGAATGATTGACAATGTGTGATTAGTCACAAACCAGGATTACCAACCACAATTCAATTCTCATGTATAATTCTGCTTTGTGGGCACCCCATGGTTTTCTAGGTTAAAAAAGACTGGCTAGGATTGTCATCTATTAATTTCTGTAGAAGAAATAGAAGTAGAAGAAGCTAAGGGAGGAATGTGGAAACTGAAGATTTCTCTCTTAAGCTTAGAGGAAAAACATTAAGATTCCCAAAGGAAACTGTGGTTTCTTTCTAGTCTATATACCTAAAATTCATCAACAATTCAAAATGCAGCATCCAATATTTCCTTTAAGGTGAAATTGGTTCTGTGTCAAATCCATTGTGATTGTGATTTTAGATTTTAAATGGCCTGTGAAATGAAGTATTATCACTTCACAAATTGATAGTTTATTGTTATTGTTCTTTATACCACTATAGATTGGGGGGGGTTTTCAAACTTTTTTCAGTCTTTGAAATCTGTCAGTTTTTGAAATTATTTTTTAAATTTCCTGTAACTCATAACCAAGAAGCAAAGCTCCAGAGATAGAAAATTGGATGCATTCCAGTTCATCTTTTAGTGTCTTTAATTTCTCATAGAACTTCACTCAGTTCTCATGAAACCCTCAGGTTCTCTGAAACATAATTTCAAAATCCCTGCTTTTATATTTTGTAAGAAGATACCACATCTCTTCTCAGCAAGAAATCTATCATAAAATAAATACAATACAGGAAGGAAGGAAACAACTTGGCATTCTTGTAAATAATCATTTAGATCAATTGAAAGAGATGATAGGAGTGAAAAGGAGAAGTGTCCACACATCAAATGAGGAACAAAGTAAGACAAAACTAAGATCAGCATGTCAAATCCATAGGAAAAAAACAAGGCAAATTATTTGGTCTTATTTGTCCAGGATGCAAATTTGTTGAACAACATACATGATGTAACAAGAGCAAAAACAAATGTGGAACCATGAAACCAAATGGCTTCCAAATCAGCCATGCAAATGGCTTCTGATTCATTACAATGCTAGCAATTGTTCTGCTTTTTCACCTGAACATATCAAATTGTAATAACAAATTAGGCCTTTACTCCATCAATTTAACAATAGTTGGTGCTGAGAACCTCCAGAGTCTCAGAATCGAGCTGCTGTGGTTCAGGAAGGTTAGATTGTATTAATATTAATGGCTCTATATGAGAGCAATTTTGCTTGCTTCATATCAGACAGATAATAATAAAAGTGCAATATTTGGAAAACTTGGTGACTTCATCATGAGCTAACTGGTGTTTACCTCTCAGCTGCCCAACAATAGAGTACTTACAAAGTAATCTAATCTGTGTTTCTCTTCCTGAAATGCTACAGATCATGGAATAAAAAAAATCCCATCACCACTACATCCAAACAGTCAATCTTATGCTACCCATGTTTTTCAGTACATGTATGTGCATATATTGGTCCAGTGGTTGGTTCTTAAACTGGGAATCTATGTAAAGAAAAGACCATTATAACAAAACGTTAACAAAGGCACCAAACTACTCCAACAGCTTCCCAGTTATTTGGCCACCATTCTTTTGCATTTAAAAGCTTCCATGAAGCAGTCAAGTGGTGAAGACACTGGGCTTGTTGACCAGACGTTTGGCAGTACTTCATGACAGAGAGAGCTCCTGTACTTGCCCCAGGCTCCTGCCAACCTAGCAATTCGAAAGCATGTAAATGCAAGTAGATAAATAGGTTCCACTTCAGTAGGAAGATAACAGTGATTTATGCACCTTCAGTGTAAAGTCATGCTGGCCACATGGCCATGGAAGTGTCTTCAGACAATGCTGGTCTCCTCGGCTAAGAAATGGAGATGAGCACCAGTCCCTAGAGTCGGCCATGACTGGGGGAAACCTTTATCTTTTTTTTAAGAGTTGTGAAGGTTAGCAATTTTGTAACTGGACATTTTTCTTAATTGCTGTGATGATGGTGGCATGTTACCATGGGGAAGGAATAGTTCTAAATGGTCATAAAAAGTCGAATTCCAGAAAGTAATGTTGAACTTTGGGGATATGGGAGATGGGAAAGGCAGGGGAAAGGAGGCAGAGAAAAAGAACTCAAGGAGGTAGGGGAACTGGAAAAAGAAAAATATATCCCCCATAAAGTCTTCAGAGTCACAGCAATTTAAAGAAAGCACACAATTGTTTCCAATAAATTTGAAATATATCAACACTAAAACCAGATGATGGTTTTAAAATCTGTTGGAAGGGCAGTGAAGACATGAAGTAGCTTTCCAGGTCTCAGGAAAATGGCAAGAGATTCAGGGGATGATTCTGGAATATTTTTTATGCATTTCCCATGCTCCTTCCCAAAACACAGTCTTCTGTGACGTGTTCATTCAGTTATGTGTTTTCCCCATGTTTCCTTACAGAGAACAGGGGAAAGAATGAGCAGGAGAGAAAATGGTGGCAGTAAGAGGAGAAGGTGTCAATCTGGAGCCATTGTAGTCTTCATGAATTTTGCCCATATCTTCCAGAAGCAGTAGCAAGGACTCAACCATCCTACTCTTGGGTTTATCCAAATTTCTCTAACAAAATTAGAATTTGAAGCACTTTTGTTTGAATCCATGCAGTATAAATATTCTGTATGAAATGTCATTAAGTCACCATGTGGGTTCTAATCAGATAGCAAATATCTACAAACATGAGACTACATGGCAAACAATAGGTCAGAGTGATTGTTAATAAAGAACTTGGTAAAACTGTTGCTAGGAAGGAAATGAATAATGAATTATGAATTATGAAAAAGAGATACCTTAGGGTAGTAGGAATGAAATCTAGAATGTTTTATCAATCTCTTCTGAAATATTTTGTACTGTTTTATTTTTATTAATAGATGCAAGTTCCATTGGGTTTAGTGAAATTCTTGATTCATTTCATTAACTAAAATTTAATAAAATTATGTACATATAAAAAGAGAAGACAAGACCTAATAGAAGAAAGAATTGGAAAAAAAACTTTTTATGAAATCATGGTACCTTGATTCATACAATCTGTTAAGATAAAAGAAAAACACCTTTCATCATGAACCAAGAAGAAAAGATATGCATCCTATAACAAAGATTTGATCATGAATATTGAAGCAGCTATCAATTGTATTTTATGTGCTCCTGCAGCAAACAACTGTTGTGCATACTATGAAGTTCTATGATATGTTTTACAGAGTCAGCATATTGCCCCCAACAATCTGGGTCCTTATTTTACTGACCTTTGAATGATGGAAAGCTGAGTTAATCTTGAACCAGTCAGTATCAAACTCCTGCTTCCTCTACAGCAGAGTGAAAAGGGTGCAGCCTTCAACGCACAATCAAAGGAATGTGTAAATAGAAGAAAAAGAAGAAAATGAATGGGTGTTAAAAATAATTAGCTAACAGGGCAGGTCCAAACAAAGGAAGAAGGCACACCTATGCTTTCCTCTGTTTTTATCTAAATAGGGGGATCCACCTGGTTACTGGTTACACCTGGTATAGAAAATATACTTCATTTATTAATTCAGGAAAATGAAGCATCATTTAGATCAACTGGATCATGATTTCCCCTTGGGAAAAGAACCATGGCTTCGTAACAAAGTACATGTTTTGCATATGAAGGTTTTAAGCAGTAGTTTCCATTTCATAACTGCAAAATCGAAGGATGATATTTTAATCCCTGGGTTATCAGGGAGAGTAGACAATTTTAGGTGAAATGATTGTTTGTTCATTTGTTTTTTAAAAAAGAGAAATTGATTTTGTTTACAGAAACCACAATCAATTTGCTATCTCTCATACACAATAGAAACATGATGTATTTAAAAAAAGAAAGATCCTGTATTTAAAAATAAAAACAGCAATGGTCAGCAGTCGCCAATGAGCAGAATTTTAAAACCTTCCTTAAAATCACCAAAGAGGAAATAAATAATTTCCTCCTCTGAATCAATGTACTGTGTCCAACTCTGGTTTCCCAACTCTGGTTTCCCAACTCCTATAAAAGTTATTATGGCACAATGGTTAGTATTGCAGGCTAACTCTGCTCACTGCCAAAAGTTCGATCCTGACCAGCTCAAGGTTGACTCAGCCTTCCATCCTTCTGAGGTTGGTAAAATGAGGACCCAGATTGGTATGGCCAATATGCTGTAAACTGCTTAGAGAGGACTGAAAACAGGAGTGGAATTCTACCACTTTGCACCTCTCCGCTAGAACTGATTGTTAACAATCTAAGCAGTTCAGAGAACCAGTTGTTAGAAAAAATTACTGGTCTAATTCTGTAAGGAAGGCAGGAAGGAAACATTCTGGGGTTGCTTACAGAAACTGCCTCTCCGTTAACCCTTATTACATTCTTGGCAGGACTAGACTTCCTGTCTCAGGAACTTCTCTAGGGTTTTTTCCCCCCTCCTTTGCTGGTACTTTGCTTGTGTGGAGTGACCATTCAAAGTCACAATGGCACTGAAAAACGTGCCTTATGTCCATTTTTCACAGTTATGACTGTTGCAGCATCCCCACAGTCATGAGAGGCCAGGTGAGGAGATGCATGCCTTGATGTGAGTGATATTGAGTTGGCCACACCCAGCCAATAACATGACCACCAAGCCATGTCCACCCAGTCACATGATCACCCAGCCATGCCCATCACCTAAACCATGCCCACAGAACCACGGTTTAACAACCACGGTTGTTAAAAAATTTGAATCCCACCCCTGGCTGAAAAGCGCTATGAAGCAGCATATGTCTCAGTTCTATTGCTATTGCTATCACAGAACTTCATAGTCTGCATAACAGCAGCTGTTTCCTGCAGGAGCACATAAAATACACTTGATTGCTGCTTCTAAAATCATGCCCTAATCCTTATTATACAATGCATATCTTTTCTTCTTGCTTCATGATGAGGCTTGGTTGGTTAATAGATATATTATTAAAACCTTAAGCCTGGTTGTAATGACAGGACAGCAAAGAAACCTGGGAGAGGTGGTTTTTCTTCTTCCATCAAGGAATGACAAAGGTACACTAGAAACAGAGTATTTTTAAATCTTTCTTCCAGCAGCAATGTTGATAAAGCATCACATTTAACAAGACTAAAGGCTGTCTTGAATGCTGAATGTCTTGCCAAAACAAGATACCGAGACAGCCGTTAGAAGCTGAAGAGAAAAGGTTGAGCAAAAAGATAAAAATGAATTGATGTTTCTGAGAAATGCCCCCCCCCCAAAAAAAAACAACAACAATGGCTTTTGGGGGACATTTTGGGAACATGAGAGGTGAAAAGGCTGTAGATCTTTTTTGGGGGGGGAGATAAATTGATAGTAGATGATGGCAAAAAAGATTGTATTTCATGTTGTTTATAATACCCAGCTTTTATCAAGCATTGGAAAGCTGTTGTGATTCTTCTTTACTGGGGGAATTGATTTTAATGGCTCATACAGGATAATAGAAGTCTGTAGAAACATTTTAAATTCATATTTCCAAACTGTGTACTACCTATCTCTAGATGCTTAGTTGAGGTGGGTCCTTCATGTTCATCTAATACTCAGAATTAATCTTCTCTACCTACAGAGGTGCCATTCAGAGCTTCTGAGTGGAATTCATGGAAAAATTTATTCATCCTTAAGTTAGAAATCTTTTCCAAACTAGTGGCTCCCAATCCATTCCTAAATGATTGCAAAATCAACTTTGAAATTCACTTTTGTGATACTTTAAAAAAAGAAAAAGAAACTCAAAATGCATGGTATTAAAATTTATTTTAGATACTTTTATGCACATTGTGAAAGTAAAAAATAAAATTATATCAATATAATTTAAATAATTACATCAATAAATTATACATTCATTCTCATTAATACATTTAAAAGGCCAGAATTAAAAATCTATTTCCTGCATGGAACTTATTTATATTGTTCAATTGTTAAACTGAATTATTTTGTCTCTTGTTTTTATAAAATGTTCTGGGAACCGAAGAATTAAGTAAAAATATTGAATAAATATACACTTCAAATCCAGCAGATTTAACCATATACAAAAAAAGTCAACATCTTGGCTTGCAAGCAGCTATAATCTAAACACCCAACCAAGACCAGCTTGCTGAGATAAATTAGTTTTCTTGGGATTTTTTTTTCTCCCCTAGAAGAAATGGAAACCTATTATAAAAGCAAACTTATCTGCTTGATAAATACATTGAACAAATGCAGAAAAAGCATGATTCTGCAGCATAGCATTTACAGTGTAATGCCAGTTATATAGCATTTATATAATACAAGTACTGTATAAAAGGTATGAAGAACAAACAAAGCAATGAAAGACAAACAGATAAAAAGAGGCAACACTGATCAAGATGAAGCACTAAGGGAAAATATTAAACATTCAGTTCCAGAAAGGGCAGGAAATCATGTTGCTGAAGAAAAGACAACTAGAAAAAAATCATAGCTACAGGAAACCTAAAGATACATAGGTGACCAATTTAAGTAAGATAGTATTGTCTTAAGAAAAATGCAAATAGTTCAACATAATCTGTTAGAGATTCTACTCTGTAAGTTACAGTGATATAACACTAATAATACTTTATTAAGAGCACCCTAATGGTACTCTTTGGTGATCCTGAAATTTCTTGTTCCAGCCAGCAATATTTTTCCCTTTCATCTTTCAAAAAGAATCTCCACAAATATTATCAAAGTTGTGGACTAAAGGGTCTTTTTCCCTCCAAAAGATAAAATTCTTAGCAAGTAATGTGTTAGACTCTATTAGATTTCAATATTTCTTCAGCCACACAAAATATTTAACATTTAACAAACATAATACAAAATAACTGCATTTTTTCAAGTTATAAGTCAACTGCAGAATCTATAATCTACTTGAACACTCAAAATAATATTATACAAAATGTAGTGTTAAGGTGTTAATGTTGAACTGGCCTTCTTTGCATAAAGTGCAATGTTAAAAGAGAGATTCTAGATGTCAAAATCATGCTGAAATCCAACAAAAGTGGATTATCCAGAACTCACCTTCTCCCCTATGGGAGACAGGCTCTATCTCATCATGATATAGGAAAATAAAAAGATAGTTACCACATACTCTATGGAAATTTGATGGCAAATTTTAGAGAAAAATGACTTAATGTCTGATCATTGGATAACTATTGAACTGTTTAATGTAAAAGTTGAGTTTTACAGGAATTGGGCAATTTTCTTTCAGTTTCTGAAAATAAAAAAGGATTCAGATGAAAGATTTGAAAACACTAAAAAACAAACTGTATTTTGGTGGTGTTTCTTGTTCCTATTCATTTATAAGGCAATATATAGGAACTGAATAAAAAAACAATGCCTTTTATTTAAAGGAAGAGGATCATTCTTTTGCTTAATTGAGATAAGACTATGCAGGAAATGAAATTGGGTTGCAGAAAATTCTGTTTTCAAAATCTTACGGTTTGTCATATCAAATTCATTTTCTGCTTCCTGATTTTCTATCAGTTAACAGAGAATTCAGTTTAGACATATAATTTTTTTGGTCAACAATATTGTAAAAGTGCATAACTCCCTACTTTTCTATTTCCAATTCATTTGGGAAGACCCTTTCTTGAAGAAGTTAACTAGTCAAACCCCTTTTCAGTGTTGAATTAATAACACTTAACCTGCTTTACCATCATAATGTCATGTTGAAAAAAAACACACTCAAATTGTTGTTTGTGTTTAAAGCAGCAAAACTGTGGTCCTTGATCCATTTTGGAATATCTTACATATCTCATTGAGGTACAGAAGATATAATGAGGAATGAAGAGAACCTGTCCTGTGAACCAAAGCAAGAACCCTTTCAAGTCAGACGCCCTGAATTAAATGCCAATGCACAGGAAAATATACAGAGTTCCATGGCAGTTTTGTTTGAAATATAAATAAATATTGTTATATAAATAAATTAATAAATATATATACAATAGTCATTCCCACCCTCCTCTACAATTCAGTTGACCGTTCTTTGAGAAGTACAGCAGGGGTGATTTCATCCATCGACCTGCTGGATGCACTGACGTTATTTGTTACCAATGTTTCAGAGCTGATGACATGGAAAGCTGTGCCGGGGCAGCCCTTCACATTATTGCAAACAAGGCTTTGGAGTGAGGCTGTATTCACAATGTCAAAGCCCACTATACCCCCAAAAGTACTTGGCTTCCAGTATTCAGGTGAGCAGATGACATTTCCCAGAAGACCTTTCAAGGAGAAGGGAGCGCCAAGTTCTATCATGGTCTCACCAAAGATGGCTCCAGGACGTGGCTTTTCAATAAGAAGAGCAGGGTATAACTCCATAGCATCAATGTCTCCATAAAGTTCTTCAAGTTCTGCAGCCATTTCTTTTTCACCTGTAATAAAGGTATCTGTATTCAGTACAAAAGAAACTCTTTTTTCTTGATCTGTAATGACTGTACATGTTTCTTTTAAAAGTAAATATCATTAGCTTATTTTTATTCTTTGTTTTTTACATGATACATTGTGCCCTTTTTATTTATAAATTTGAAAAAATAAAATGTATTGTTTCAATATTGCATTTTAATCTTGTTGAGTCAGCACAGAAGATAGTTGAACCCAATGGACCTGCTACTTCCATCCCTTTAAAAAACAGTGGTGTAATTCTTCCTAACCCAGGGTCACAATCTGCTTTAAACCAATGCAGAGATGGGTATTTCATTATTAAAGTTAATGTAGCTAATACTATAAGTCTGTGTATTTGCAACTCTCAGCGAATTTCCCCATTGATTAAAAGTCATAATTCAATGGCTATATGTAGTAAAGCTTTCGAGGTTGTGTACCCTTTCCTTAATTGGCGAGGCAAAGAATTAGACTGGGGACACAAGATCTACCTTTGAGGTACATACATGCTTGCTTGCTTGCACCCATGACTTACCAGTAAGTTCTTCAAATGTTGTGAAAGGTTTCAGCATAAAGAACTTTCGGTATTCGTTCAAGGATCGGTACCTCATCTGCCGGCTTTGATCAATAGAAGCTTTAGCTACTTTCTGCACTACAGCAGGAACATTCCTACCTCCAGCTACCTGTTGGCAAAAATAATAATATGAAAAATCATAATAAAAGACATGGTGCGAATAATATTAGGCCAGAGAAAACAGTATTATTCATGTAAAGGTTGTTATGTTTATTGATCTGTTGCTCTCAAAGAAAAATAAGTATGGAAAGATAATATAATTTAGTATACGTTTTGCATGAATTTCCCATATTTGATTTGACTACCAAAATAAAAGAAGACTGTCTATTTTCTAAATTAAACTGGTTTGGTTACTTTCAGTCACATATTTGCATTACCCCTGAAAATTATTAAAGTCTAGGTTTCAAAGAGAAATGAGTTAGGATTTTACACATACTCAGATCTGGTTTATTAAAAACAACAGATAATTGGAACTCTTTAGCGGATATTTAGTTTTATATGTGGAATGAGGAAACAAATGGAACATTTTCTCATGTGTTCTGAAGCAGAAGCTGAGCGCATCCTCCTCAGCATAAAAGGAGGAAATAATGAAATAGTGTCCTTTGACATATGGCTACTGGCTGACCTCTGTTGCATATGCTACATATAAAGGCCATTCTCAATATGTGGCATAAGATCGAATCATATAGCTATCTCAATTAAAATTTCTGATAGTATTAGACCAAGTATCAATAGAGCTGTTCTTTTTCTGTTCTTAAAAGGTTTTCAGATATGGCAGTAATTTAACAAAGGACAGCTATGCTATTATAGAAGTTGGGAAGTTTTGATGCATACATAAATAAATGTCTGTTTCCTCGTGTCAGTTGAAATGCAATTTTGATCAAAGTGGAAGACAGAGGAGAAAAGAGTCTTACCCTTCCAGCCCTTTGTTTGGAGAAAGACTGCACCATGTGAGACAGGCCATGTTCTAACATAATGGAATTGTTATACATGAACTGCTGGTACGTATATTCTTGGTTTTGGATGTGAAAGGTGTCAGGCAGAAGAGGATGCCAATGGTAGAGGGTATTGAACTCTGCTGCTATTCTGTTCTGATATTGAAATCTCTGGTTGAAGAGAAGTTCTGGATCAAACTTCAGTTTGAAATGGTATCCACTTAAATGTTGCACATAGTCTTCAATCACAATCTTGATGGTTTCTCCTTTAAGAAAATACACAATAAAATGAGCATTGCAGTTTAGATTCATTGACAGCGCCAAATACCTAAGCCTGCTTTTCCAAAATGGTTTATTTTGTGCCTGGCAGAATTCTGCTCTGTAAATAAGCCAAATAATAAGCAAATAATCCCAGCTAATCTAAGAAATTATCTGTCTTGACTAACATGGCTCTGTGAAGTTCAAATAGGGATTATAGGTATAATAACTATCTTTTGGAGTTTTCCTTCAGCAAATGGTATTCAGACAGGTAATGCAAATTAATTGTCATATGTTGCATGGATATCAGAAAAATGCATCATAATAAGAAAGATTCCTTCCCATATTCTTTTCTACAACCATTATCATTCCCCCAAAGTTCCAAAGCTTATTATTTTCTATTGGCTGACATAGTGGGCTATTTGGTCCCTTTCTTTGAAAATTCTATAGCTATTCCAGATACACCTTTTTATTTTGAGAGAGTGAGACATACTTATATGTTTCTCATCCTGCCCAAATCATTTTTGATGGCATACTTGAGATCACTCTCAAAATCTATCCAAATTTACTTTTTGTTCAAAAGCTCCTTCACAATTCAGCATTAGACACCAGCTTTATACAATGAATGTCTACTTAACCACTGTAGCATGTAGATGCTGACAGAACCTCCTCTTTACATTTCTGAATAATATTATTTTTTAGATTTCACACAAAGATATATGTGTAGTATTTGTTAAATTACCTGTCAAAATTAGTCTGGCAGTCTGAAATAATCGTTCATCATCCCATTCTGGGTGTTCTCCTTTAAGAATGTCACAGACCCGATTATGTTCCCGGAGCCACAATGTGGCATACATCATGAGCCCTGGAACCAAGCCAAAGACCTCCTGTCCTACAGAAAATTTCAGGTGGTCAGGGATATGGGGTGGATAGATCATTTCTGCCTGAGTTTCTTTCACAGTAGGTGGATACATTTCTCCATCAATCATCTGTAATTTAAAACAAAAAACAAAAGTAAATGGAAATTGAATTTTCATATATGCAGTTTATAAAAAAATTGAATTCTGGCCTATTCAATATTACTTTAAATAGTAAACTGATGGAAAAGTTAGTGAGTTGAGCCTTCTGCTTTCATTAGCTGAAACAGTCTTTTCTTTATAGGGCAGCAATACATCAAATAGAACTGAAGAAATTTCTCCAGGAAACCCAAACCCACCTGAAATTTTAGCTTTCCATCCTTATAAAGTCTTAGTTTCATTTGCCTGTCCAAAGTCTCTCCATAGATATGACTAAGATCAACCTGTTCACAGAACAAAAGACAAAAAGTTAGAATCAGTCCTTAAACAAGACAAACAGTGAATGCCAGCCAGGGATAATGCCTACAAAGTTCTAGATCTCTATATGATACAGTACTGGGAGAAGGGACAATAAAAGAGCAAATTCCCTTGAATCAAAGGAATTTTAATATCTCATTATCTCAGGCAACATTTGTGCAAAATCAAGTTAAGCATTCTGAAAACTGTCAGTATTAACCTCTTCTGGATTCAACATTTCAGGTGCTTAACTATATTTATAAAATATAAATATATTTATAGGATGCAAAGTGAATGGTTTTCATAAAGACATTCCTGGCTCTTAGAAGATGCTGACAAAGCCAGTTCCTTTTGGATTAAAAAATAGATACAAGAATAATATATGTAGCGCAGATAATCGGAATGGATGAAATGAAACAACTTAATTCTTTGAGGAACTGATTAGATGATAAAACATGCCAATCTTCCCAAGGAGAACAGATTAGTTGAGAGAGACTTCCTAGGAAGTGTACTTATTGCTGCATTTCTGCTGCTCCAGTAGAAATGATTCTCCAGTATTTCCAAGATAATTATTCTCAACACAGCACTTAACAAAGTTTTTGCTTGTTACAACTTATCTAACTAAACTTACCCCATGTCCAAGACCTTTTGTGAAGCCTGGTCCTTTTTGAGTATCTGTCTTGAAGTACTGGTGAGTGAAATGCTGGGCAAAGAAGGTGAACATGACATTTGTGCCTTGAGGATCAGGAATGAATTTTCTCCTTAGCAAGAATTTTTCTACAATCATTTTTGAATCTGGAAGCTCCTTCTTGCCTGAAATATAAAGCAAACTTTTATTTTTTGGCATTTGTAGATGAAGAAAGCCAACTGCAGGTTGAAACATCCCTATTTCTTCTGGAAATGGAGTTCCAATAAGGGGCAGACACAATACTTTTTTTCAGATTAGAACTGATCTAAGTAATTATGATACAGCTTGTCTTAGTCTCTTGCCTTAGTTTCAAATAGTGACTAATTTTGGGGAGCCTACAGGAGCATGCAACCATGGGGCTGGCTGGTGCCCTGATCCCTTTGCTTTACAATTAATTTTAACAGTGACTAATCATACCTGTCACACCTGTCACTCATACCCCTAATCTAGAGTCTCTCTCTGAATGAAATAGGTGGTTCAAAAATGTGAAAAATAAATAAATGCCTGAATTTGGTTGCCGTGATTAATACTGCAGATATATTCATAGAGTCACCCATGCCCCATTTCTTTGACAAGTTTGGCATAATATTTCATTGGAAAAAAAAATCTATATTAATATCTGAGTTTTCCTAATATTTAAAGTTCCGTGTGGGTATTTGTTACTTATGTTTCATGACAACTTGTTAGTCCCTTCTAGCTACACAATGAGGAAGCAATATCTGTTATTAAAAGTCTTGTATCTTATAATTTCCTGATCTATGTTATAACTTTACAGTTTTGGTTATTTGATCACAATTCCACTTCATTTATGAGATGAAGCACTTTTCCTCCAGTCTTCGTGCACTGATTTGCCTTCCTTCTTACCTTTCACACCCATTGGGGTCGGGCAGTCATGATCCACTGGTGGAACAGCTCGAGCATAGTAGGAAAGATTGGAGTAGACTTCCCAGCTTTTGAAGCCATGATGGCTATTATAGGTTGGTGGGCTTTCAATTAAATGGGATCTGGCTAAAAGAGGAAATGAGAAAAAATGTATTAATGTTATACAACCTGAAACAAGCACCCATACATTATCTTATGCATAAAATTTTAAAAGTATGTCCCAATAAGATGAAAAAATTAAATTTTGGTTCCATCTCTCTTAATTTTCCAAGTTTCAATAATGCAGTTGTTCAGCCTCAGTTTTGCTGTCAGTAAATTGGATATAATATCTTACACTTTTATAAAGGGGCTTAAATAGGTTTCAGACATTATTACTAATTATCTTAATTCCAGAGGAAAAAATCCAAAGGAAAAGCAATTGGCAATACACTAAACCTTCTTCTACCAGCTTGATAATACACAGAGACTGTACATATCTTCTCAACCCATCTGCAGATAATTTTGTGTGGGATTACAGAAATCTCTTCTAGAAGTTGTTTAAATCACTGAACAGGATATTCTGTACTCATATATTATGCTAATAGATTTTATTTAGATGCACTGATTCAGACTCAGTTCAAGCACTTAGTCCATAAATGTTGCTAGAGTTTAAATATTGTTTATTTTTCAGACTTCCTCCTGGCCTAATTTATAAGAGTTTTAACAGCAGTTTTATTTTTCATTTCCAGGAAAGAAAAATGCAAACTGAAGACAGGACTATGAAAAATGGAGCCCATGACTACACTAGAATGAAGAGGTGCTAATAAACTGGATTTTTGTGCTACTTGTGGCTCCTTTGGTGAGAAAGGGCAAAGAATAATAAAAAGAAATAAGTTCTAGAATGTTATTTGAATGGACTAAATATCAAGATTGCTAGAAATAAAAGGAAGGATTTGTTTTTTTGAGGAATATTATATACACACACACACGTGTTGTATGATAACACATATGTGTTATCTCTGTTAATCCTTAATGGAATTTTGCTGACCAGGATGAAGGGATAAGGCTTTAAGAATTGATTTATAGATAAGAAATAAGATATGGGAAGAAGAGACCATTGGTATATTTTAAGAGAAGGTGATAACTTTAGTTGTTTATACTAGATATGATGAAGTCACTACTTTATGGATTTTTTTTTTACTATACTTTTATTTTTCTTTTCTATTTTTGTTTCTTCTTTAGATTTATAAATATTTACTTAACATTCTCTTTAAAGAGGATCATTTATTATTTATTAAAAAATTTATGCCACCCATGTCACTGTTGCAGCAAGTCTGGGTGGCTTACAAAATGATAACAAATTATATCAAACTTATAAAAAAAACAGAATTTCAATTTACTGTAGCTTTGTCAAATGCCATGATCAGTTTTTTATTAGAATTTTAATCAATGCATAAATGCTCTAAAGGGGAGAAATTGGTACAGCTATGATTAAGATTACAACCTTCCTTACTTAAGGAACTCAAGATTTAAGAAACTCACTGAATTCAATAAGTCTAATTTCCAGGTACACAAAAACAAGATTAGCCAGTACGGGCAATTTAATAGACTTGGAAGACTTACACATTAGAATGTATCTCATTATGGCATTGTGGAGGAATGGAATGTTGTTGATTATATTCCAGATACCTTTGAAGTGTGTGAGTATATAGTGTACTGTGTCTGGAGAAGGCTTTAACTTAAGTCTGAGCCAAGTATAAAATTCCGCTGCATAAAAAGTATAAAAACAAAATGTATTAGGAAACGGTTTTTTATTAAGTGACTGCATGATATACAATAATTTAGTACTATCTACACCAGCATTTCTCAATATTTCTTTTGCAGATTAGTTGAAAAGAAATGCATCTTTGATTTGTCAACATCATCATGAAGTTCATGAAAGTTATAGACTGTAGGCTTGAGCCTATGTATCTTGTTTGCTTAATTACAAATGAATAAAACCTTCCCAACATACCTCCCTTAACCTTTAAATATAGTACAACTTTACCACTGAACACTGCCTTAGGCTACATTGATAGGAATCATATTTTCAGACACTTAAAAAGAAGTCTATCCTTAATCTGCCCAGCCATATTCTATAAAGGTTATGTTTTTTTAAAAAATAAATTCATTATATTAATTATAATATTTTCAGAAATACATACGTTTAGTGCAATTTTCTCCATAAAAACCAGTCCGTGTACAGTCACATTCATATTGATCAAAACCTTTCGTCATGCAAAAACCTCGATTTTGGCATGGATTTGAACAGCAAGGATTGGCTAAAATAGAATTAAAACATATGAAGCAGTTTGAGCTAAAATCCTGTAAAGTCCCATTAAATTAGTTCCATCTGTGCAAATACATAAATCATTCTTATTCAATACTATCATATCACATTTGATTTATGAAGCATTTTGCTACACCTTTGAGATTGACAAACCTCATCCAGGACACAAAAAGCCACAGGATAACTAGTTTCAGCAGCCAATATTTAAAATGTCAAAATACCAAAAGGTCCCAAAAGTGGTTTGTGACTGGAAAAGGGAGAGGAGAAGGCTACCATAGACTGTGAGTTAACCAACTGTTGTAAGCTACATTATTAAATACTTGAACATGCTTTGCTTTTCCACTGATAGCTGTATTAAAATGATATGTTTCAGATTTACATTCTGCCTCGCCTTTAGGAACATTAGATGGTATATATTTCTTCCTATCTTTTTCCAATCTTGTCCCCATCCCCAACATAGTTGCGGAAAGGGAGCATAACTTGCCCAAATTCACCCAGGAAGTTGCCATGATTGAGGATGGACTTGAAGTTGGATTTTTCCTCACTAGAGATTAAAATATTAACCATTATATCATGCCGGCTCTAGAAAGGGGCTAGTTAGTGCTATTGAGATTTTTCCTCTGAAGAACTTCACAGCCTTATTTGAGATGCCAACAATTGATCCTGGAAGTTTTGTTATGAAATGCGTATGCTCTACCGTTGAGCTCTATGCACTGTAGTGAAATAGGTAAAATGGCTGAATATTAATTTCAGCACTAGTGGGGAGGACAGTGTCTCCCAACCACATCAGAAGAAGCCAAGCTAACTTAGGGGGGCAGAAAATGATGTGGGACAATCATAGTTTAGTCTCCCAATAAGAAAGGAGCACAGGCTGCTTAAGAAAGTCAAACACTTATCTGTATTCCGTTGAGATGGCTCTTGGCTGGGTAATATTTCTCACACCAATATGTGCCAAACATATTAAAATAGAGATTCAAAGGGTCAGGAAATATGAGGAAAAAGCTGTGTTTGTTCCTCCTTGTTGCACCCTCTTCCATATTTTGTCAGAAAATTAGCAATTTTGTGACGTCAGAAAGTTATTTAAATAACAGAAAATGCATCTTTCTCACAGGGCTGAGCCCTGCATCTATAAAAATCGTGAATTCCCCAAACCTATTTACACTTGAGCAAATCCCACTAAATATCAAGTTCACTTGTACATTTTTAGGATCGACATTTTGTGGCACTCGTCATCAAACAACCCTTTGTACCCCTTTTTTTTTTAAAAAGATAAGAGGTTCCCTCAACCTTTATTTCTGCATAAAGTTAAAAATCATCAGGAGTGAAATTAAAAATAAAATAAAAACCATGCCCTTGGAAAGCTTTGGTGGACGTCAAAAGAGAAAGCCAACAATAGGGAAAGAAGAAAAAAATCGTCCCCCCCCCCCCCCAAAAAAAAAAAAAAAAAAAAGCAATACTAACCTGCTTGACTGAAAGCCAAGAGAGAAAATAAAAACAGGGCTGGAACAACCATGTCCAATTTTGGGTAGAAAACAGCCAAGTCGGCGTCCACTTAACTTCTCCTTAACTCCTTAACTTCTCCTGAACTTTCCTACTCAGGGGAAGTTTCTCCGTCGCCGCCGCGCAAAAACTATTCAGCTCGGCGTGACTCTGGATGCGAGCCGGATCTCGTTCGGCCTTTATGCTCTTTCGGTGACTCAAGTCCTTCCCGGAAGGCTTCCGGGGACCGCCCTTCATACGCAAATTGGGTATAGGGTGGAATACTTGTTTTGGGATGGGGTTTTCCTCAGGTGATTTCCACCAAAGTAAGCTTCCCCTCCTCCTCTCCGAGCGGCTGCCGAATCCCGGGGTGCGTGGGTGATGGTGGGATGGTGAAAAACAACAACAAAAACAAAAACAAAAACAAAACAAAAAAAACCAAAGTTGCAAGTGGGAAGACTTGGGAAACTCGCGCAACGAACGCGCCACCTCCCGCCCGCGTCCCCCTTCCCCTGGCTCGCGGCGGGGAGAGTCAAGCCCTCCTTCGGGGCGCTCGGGAAAGCCGAAGTTTTGTTTGTCGTCGACTTCGCACGCCCAGTTTGGGGCTGCCGTCTGCTGCGCTCGGAATCCTCGCTCGGCATCGCTATCTCGTGTCTCGAGAGCGTCCCTTCTTTGATCCGAAGGCTTTTTCTCCGTTTGCCTCAAGCTTTATTTGCCCTTCAAGGGACCGGGGCAGCCTTTCCCTCATTCGCTTCTCTTCAACATCCTCAGCCACCCTTTACATCCCTCAATCATGTGGCCACTAATAAAGCACTGCTTGGTTTGCCAAGTGACAAAGCGCAGGGTGGCTTTCCCGCAGCTCGGTTTCTCTTTTCTTTCCCCGTTTTTTTCTCGGCTGACGAGAAAGAACCATTTTTCCTTCTACCGCTTCCGGTGCGAGATTTCAACCGCTTGCAGCGGCGCGCCGTTTTCTTTCTTTCTTTTTAATGGTCGACATTCCTGACTTCGAAACACGCTGGCATTGTCAAGAGAACCTTGGAGCAACCAAGGATTATTTACTTGGTTTTAAACCAAAATAAAACCATTTTTTTGTTTCGTTTGTGTTCTTAAAGAATGCCTGGGTGTCACACAACCTTCTTGTGACCATATACAGGTAGTCCTTGACTTACAACATTTCATTTAGTGACCGTTCACACAGCAGACAAAAAAGCGATTTATGGCACTTTTTTCCACGCTTAACAATCATTGTAGTATTCCCATGCTTGGCAACTGAATTTTGTATTTATGTGATTTTCTTTTTGTCACCTGAGAAGCAAAGTCAATGGGGAAAGCAGTTTCACTTAACAACTGTGTTACAACTTTACCAACTGCAGTGATTCACTTAACAACTGGCAAGAAAAATCATAAAATGGAGCAAAACTCATTTAACAAATGTTTGACTTAACAGAAATGTTGGGCTTAAATGTGGTCATACATTGTAAGCACTTCCTTCCAGAGGTGTTGGAACAGCCATGGAGGGATTCATAGTTTTCTGTTTCCCATGCTTATAAGAAAATAAGAAGAGTTTAAAATAAGATAATTCTCCCCAATTGGGAAGTTGGTGGACATAACTAGAGATTTAAAAATGGGTTGTTGGTGCAATCACAAAATCATTACTGTGCAAGCTGACTCTCTACTAGTCATTCGGGTTTTCCCCCCACTTTTGAGAGAAACTTTGAATCAGCAAAAAAAAATGCCAACATATTATTTTCCCATTGGCAACTTGGACATTTTGGCTCTTTTTCAACTCACTGCAGTTACTCGAGTTTCAGAGGTGGGTATTCAGCTGGTTGTGACCAGTTCTGGAGAACCGGTAGCGGAAATTTTGAATAGTTCTGAGAACCAGCAAATCCCACCTCTGACTGGAGATTTTATAGTATCCTTCCCCTGCCACGCCTACCAAGCCATGCCCATAGAACCGGTAGTAAAAAATTTTGAATTCCACCATTGAAAGTTTCTTCCATTTGCAGCTATTCATTTTATGGGAATGCATAAGCTAGATTCTTATAGAGACTCTGTTGAGATGAATTGCAGCTCAAAACCTATGCCTTTTCATAAAATGGCTATTTAGAAAATATGCTACCAGCCATTGTTATTTTTCCCCATCATAAACTACCATGACTCTCCTCCTACATGGACTTGTTTCTGAGAATGGTGACAAAGCTTAACCAATGATTACAGCCCTTGGATTATTTTTGGAACAAAGAAAAAAGCAATACTTTAACACACAGTTAAGCCCATATCATGCTGGAGATGAGACAAAGTGAACACAGTAGAAAAAAAAAGGTACTAGAGCATATATGTAATCGTGCTTGGAGTTACAAAGTGGAGCAATGCACTCAGATTGGCAAAAGGCAATACAGCAAGCTGAAGCCTGTCTCAGCTTTCTAGCCAGATGCTACTTCTCTTTCTTTCTCTTTCTCCCTTCTTAACTGTTATTTAAGCATTTAAACTACAATCATGAATATGAATACAACAGCTGAGTTACATGACATACAAAGTTATAGTTTGTTGAATGACTAATGACCCCATATGACTAATTTGGCCTAAATTAAGGCCATTAAACAATCACAATGGCTAGATTGACACTATCATGCCCAAGGTGGAGACTGACTCTGAGGGAGTGGAGGAACAGCTGATAGGGAGTGCAAGTATGGCTCCTGAGGTTATGGAGGAGGCTGGGGAAGGGCAGAGGCCAGCTGGGCAGTCAGGGGAGGACCCAGGCCCATCCCCTCTTCATCCGAGGGCATACAGGGAGGAGAGGATAAGGGAAAGACTGGTCTACTTGGAAGGAGAGGGTCTTGATCCTCTTCATGGGCTGCAGCTATGACAACTGAATAAGAGGAAGGACATGCCTATGAACTATGGAAACAAAACATGGAATTATCTCTAGTTTTATTATTTCTTTCTGAGTTTAGTGCCCTTCCCAGTGTGTGTTCTGTTATCTGCGGACCTCCTCCAGCCCTTATCTTGCCTGGTTTGTGTTGCTTTTTTCTTCCTCCTTGTAACTCTTTGGGAGTTTTTTGTCTTCTGTCAAGGATATTTAGAGCTTGGAAGCAAAGTGAAGGAATAAAAAGGGCTTCACCGGGTTTTTGTGACTGTGTTTGTTTTGTATCCCATCCTGGGTCATCACAGACACCAAACATGAAGACAAAACTAATTATCCTGACTAAGTAGGATATGCAAGCCTGGCCAATGAATACTGTGTTTTAAAAATATGCAGTGAGTTCAGATATTTAATGTGGAGATATCTTATTTGTGCATTTCCCCCCTCCTGTTTGAGACAGACAGGCCTGGGAAACCCTGGGGAGGGCAAGGAGAGGCTTAGGCAGCTACGAAGAGCTGCAGGGAGGGTAAGGCTCAGCTTGGGCAACGAGGAGCTACGGGGAGGGCAAGGCGAGGCTCGGGCAGCTATGAGGAGCTATAGGGAATGCAAGGCAATGCCCTGGCAGCTACAAGGAGCTGCGGGGAGGGCAAGGTGAGGCTCGGGCAGCTACGAGGAGCTATGGGGAGGGCTGGGCAATGCCCTGGCAGCTATGAGGAGCTACAGGGAGGGCACGGCGAGACTTGGGTAGCTACAAGGAGCTACAGGGAGGGCAAGGTGAGGCTCGGGCAGCTATGAGGAGCTATGGGGAGGGCAAGGCGAGGCTCGGGCAGCTATGAGGAGCTATGGAGAGGGCAAGGCGAGGCCTGGGGAGCTACAGGGAGGGCTGCAGAGGGCTGGGCGTGGCCAACTCATCATCACTTCTTTGCCCTAATGACTAAGTATTAAAAAAGATATATCGAAACAAAAGGTAGTTTATTATGACGTCTTTAATGCTTAAATAATAAAAAGGTACACAAAACTATATTGTTACAATATTTAAAAATTAAAAATAAAACTGTTACAAAACAAAACTTATAACAAACAATAAAAAATTCATTTAATAAGTTAAACTCCCCACCAAACTGCTTTTTCTATTATCAATTCCAATTAAACGTTCTTTCCTTGTGTTTTTTAAACACAAGGCTCAATCACGCCTGTTTGTTGATGAATGGGTCCTGTGAAATCACTTCTTTACTATAGGAAACAAGGGTCCCCATCCTTGCAGAGGTAACAATAAAGGACTGATGGTCAGCGAGGTTTGGTAATATTTGGAAACTGTAAAGGTGACTTTCTGCCTTCCCCTTGAACATATGTTTCATCTGCGATGTTTCCCACCCTCCCTCCTGTTTTAGTAAATATCTCTAGCCTTTTTTAATGCTGCAAGGAATTGTATAATTTTTAGAATCTTTTAGTACATTTCTATGAAATAATGAATAATCATTAATATTTATTTTCAATAATTGAAAATTTTTTGACCAATGCAACAACTGCCTCTCCATGGAATCACCACTTCTTCAATGTTTCCAATAATCTGGCCTCCAAATAATTTGAGAAATTTTTAATTTTCAGTGTCTTTAAATTGGGCAAGCCTGTTTTTTAAATGTTCGCAATTCATCAATCTTTTTTCTTCAAATTAGTTTTACAATGCTTTGTGGTAAGTTTTTCATCAGGAAGTTCCCCCAAAATCAATTGATTTGTATTAAAATTTATATTTTTTTAAAGGTTTCCTGAAGTAATTATTAATTTCATCAAACCTTATTTTTTTCATTGCACTCTTTTTCTCTATAAGGCAATTTCAAATGATCCTTACTGAATCTTATCACAAGTTTTTCAGCCTTCATAATGTCTATGTTTCCTCTCTTGCAATGCATTAGAAAGGAGAGATATTTCAGTTAGCACATCAATCATCAAGGCCAAATCATTTGGTGAAAATATGAGTTTTTCAAGAGGGGAAAGCCCCATACCGGAGTATTTTTTTTATTTGAACAAAAAAATGAAACTGTGTAGCACTGGATAAGCCGCCAACACAGCCGGGAGGGTTGACATGCTTAAACTACAGGCAGCCCCATCTTGGTCCCAAAAACTCGACCAATTTTTTAATAATTTTTCAATCTCAAATTGTTTTTGGAAATTTTGTGAAGTTTCAAATAGGTTTTCTTATTCGTTTGATGGAAAATAGAAATATATATTTTGAATCAAAAAATTTGAAAATGATTGATTTGGCTTTATTTCCCTAATTAGAATCATCTAAAACAAGTTACAAAGAATGGTTTAAACAGTGCCATAATTAAAATATTTGGAAACTCTTTGGCCCTATCCAGTGCCTTACCTCAGATTTTCTCCCCAAGAGCAAATCTTCTCAGAAATTTTTCTCAAGCAAAATCCAATTAAAATGTTTCTCTAGATAGTTTCTATTAAAATCCAACTTTTATTCAAACTTTTGTTATAACCAACCAACCATATCATCTCTGCATCTTGTTTTATTCTAATTCTACTTGTTCAAGGAAATTGTTGGTGGAAAAGCTTGGATCCTCCAACTTTTAAGTACCATTTCATAATAAGACTGTTTGGTAAGATTATTGTTTGAGGCTTTCGATAATTATCCAAACACGATTTTGCGAGTTTTTCTCAATAATTTTGCTAATAAAAGAATGTACGTTTTGGGCAAGAAATCCTACTAATTGCTACTGCCAGGTTTTTTATGGTGAAGTGCCAAGGACCCTGTTCCCCAAATCTAAACCATTTGTTATTGTGAATTCCAGATCAGATCCTTCACTAGATGAAAATGGTCCTTGCAGATGTTTGTGCCCAACACTATTAACACTATAGTAAACACGTCTACGAGTTACAACCCAAATAATTTCTTCAGGTCCCCCATCTTCTCCAGGTCCTTTGCTTTTGACAATCCTGCACAACATTGCTTTTTTCAAAACCTTCCTCTTTACAGATGTTGTAAATCCCTATAGATGAGAAATTTGTTACTTTTCCCCAATTTCTTTTCCCTGAATAGAAGTTTTTGTTTTGGGAAAATTATTTTTAACTCTTTCCTGATTGGTTCCAATTTGGGTAATTCTTTCCTCCTGTAGGTCCCCGTGGAAAAATAACATTTTTTTTCCCCCCCTTTTTGCTTGAATTTTCAAATTTCTTTCCCTGCAATGCTTGGCAAAAAACCTATTTTTTTTTTTTTTCCTGGGAAAATGTTTCCAAGTCCCCACCATACTTTCCCCTATTTTTTGTAATTGGCCTTGCCAGTGGAACCAAAGCAGTCAGGAAGGTTCCCCTTTCAGATGTAAAATGAAATTTCAGTTCTTCCAGTAACCTGAATTGAATGTGGCTGGCTTTCTTTTCCCCGGTTTGAGATTGCGGAAGAATGTGGCTTTTTGGGGCTTCTTGCTTCCTTTGGAATGGATGAGTTTCCCTTAGTTTCCCTGCTTTTCCCCCTCCCAGAATTCCAATGGGTGAACTCCCCTTTTTGGTTTTTTCTTTTTTTGTTTTTGTTTCCCTTTTGCCAAAGAAAAAGGCAGACAAACCCTCAATTTTGCCTTTTCCAATCTTGTTCCAATTGCTGCAAAAAAAAAAACAAACAAATGTTTAATGGTTTTTTTTGGGCTCGATTTGTTTTTGTTTGGTAAGTTTGAGTGGGGGTTGGGAAAAGGCAAAGTTGGGGCAAGACGAAAGAAAGTAAGGCAAGGAACAGAGGATCAGTAAATATTCCAGTTACCCTTTTAAAAGAAGTCCCCTGGCCACTAACAGCCTTAGTTAAGTGGGGGGTTTTAAAAAGAATTGTTAAAAGCCCAATGTCCGCACTTGCAACCCAACGTTAAATGAAAGAGGAAAAAATAAATAAAATGGACAAAAAAAAAGGGCTTTGCCATCCGTTTTTGGAAAAACGCGAATGCAAATCCCATTTTGGTGGTTTTATCACCTGCGCATTAACAATCTTTCAAATACGCTTCCCTAATCCGTCAACAATCTTGTTCCTACTGCCTATTTTCCCATCGCTTCCAAAAAGTTTTTGAGCTGCACAAAACAATTTTGAGACGGAAATGAAAACTTTTTCCGCCAACGTAAATGAAATCTACATCCCGCGACATATACGGGCAACCCAAACGTTTTCTAATGTCCCCCCCGTTATCATATCCTGTTTAAAAACGTCACGCTGGTATCCTCTCTGCAATCCTCTGGCCCAATCCCTTGGCAAACTCAACATCCTGCCTTCCAGCTTGAAAAACAGAAAAGAGGGATAGGAAAAAAAAGGTAACAACGGAAACGTCCCACCACAGCATTTAAGTAGCGGAAAATAGAAAGATGTTAAAGCCGGTTGCTCTCGTATATAAACAAATTAAAAACAAGACCAAAACCGTTTGGTTTAATATGGGATAAAATATCTCCGGATATTTTAAGGATTGTCCTTGCAGTAGTCCCCTAAGAAGTATGAAAAGAAAGGACCCACCTAGCCCGGACCAACCGATATTTCCCCCTAATAAAAAAGGGGTAAAGGAAATCACTGGATCTTCAAGTATGAGTTCCAGCCAAGCCCGTGGTGTTACAGAAACCTCTTCACCCCTTTGGTCCCTTGGCTTCTTCCCCCAACATCCATCCATTTGTTTCACCCATGGGAAATCTAAACATTCCTTTCTGGTAAGCTTGCGATCATTCAAACACCAGAACCAAAGCCTTGGTTTCAGACTGTTTTTTTTTTCACTTTTCTCACACAAGGAGAAAAAGAGTAAAGACGTTCCCAAGAGCTGTGTGGGTTCCAAGGAATGGATTTTCAGGAGAAAGAATGAAGTTTGGAACTGTTTATGAACAGGCTTTATGGGTGGGAGCCCCTGAAAAAGGAAATGAAGACCACTCATGGCATTTTCCAGAACTTCAATGAGGGGATGCCACCCAGCCCCATGTTTTGAAATTGAAATTGGTAGAAGGTGTCCCTGAGGACCCACGTTGACCAAAGCGAGCACCAATTCCATCCCAACCTGGAAACCCTGGACTGAAGGTGGCCAACGGAACTCTGTTTGGCACCCTGGGCCCTCTGGAAACCACATACAAAAACATGCAGTATGCCCCTGGGGAGGGTGGCCCCACACAACACCAATAAAGCAAAGGTGGGTTTTTCAGAGAAAGTTGGTGGCAGGCCAATCATCAAAGGAAATAATTTTGGAGGAGCTCCTGGCATTGTCCCCCCCCCCACACTGAAGAAAGGCTGGAAGGAAAGTTTTTTGCAGAACAGGGGTTATCAGAAAAGGTGGAAACTTTTTTCCCCCAACACTGTTGGGGAAGGCCAAATAGATTTGGGGAAACCAACGTGGCCCCCTGCAAAGCCTCCAAAGCCAACCCTCAAGGGTCCAAAATTATTACAACTAACAAAGGGCCTTCCTTCCCAAGTAAATTTTTGCCGATGGTTTGATGGCCTCACTAACAGGTTTTCATGTAACATCGATAACTTTCCCAGGCAACGGTTTTTCCAGCTTCAAGAAAATACCAAGGTATACAATTGGCCCCAGTGACTCCAAAGGAATGGGATGGAAACACAAAACCTTCAATCATGGGTTTTTTTTTTCCCAGATCCCAAGACCCCCTACCCAATTGACCACACAAAGGTGGGGGTGCCCTACTTCATCCATGGGGAAATCGAAGCCCTTTTTCCCCCAGAAACCTACCTCATGGAAGCCCGGAACCAGTTCAAAGATACCTCAACCCGCAAGAAGAGGATCTTTTCAACTACAGCCTTGTTCCCAGGGGGGCAAGACAGGTGGGTTGGGGAGAACGCCTTTTGGCATCCCCTGGGCCCAAAAACAGGTTTCCCCAGGTACTTCTTAAACCACCATGCCAAGCATCACCCAGAAGACTGGTGGAGGAAGCAATCCGTGGAAAGCCTTTAGCCTGCATCCCTGCACAATCTCAAAAAATGCGCAGCCCCCTACCCAGTTGTTTTTGGCAGAAAAGGGTTTGGTGGACCGCCAAACAAAGGCCAAATGGGGGACCATGGACCCTGGTGAAATGGAAAGGCAAAGGGATGAAAACTGGATAGACCCAACTGGTGGGATTGTACAGAGGCCCCCAACAAGAGGCCTTCACCGTGAAGGGAAGAAGCCAAAGCGCAACCCTAACTTGAGACCACTGGGTTGCAACTTCCCCAGCCCTTGGAGCAAGTGGAAGTTGGGGCAAGAACAGGATGAATCACCAGGTTTAATTGGGATGCTTCCCTTGGAGCCGTCCCCTTTCAATAACACTGATGAGATTTGTGGCCTGGGTAATGTTGAAGTGGGGCCCTACAATGAATAGGGCATTTAAAATAAAGAGGCTTTTTGGGTTTTATTTTGGAAATTGGTGTTTTTGATTCAAAATGAAATAAATTGGGTTTATTTGGATAAAAATGGCCATATTGGTGTGGCAAAAGCTGGGAAGGGTGGGACCATACCAGTCCCATTATGCCGCTTGCACTGCCAGGTTTTTCCTATCCCACAGCTTAATCCCTTTACTATCAACAACTATCCTTAACCCTATTTCACAAGCAATGCAAAGGATTTAAACCCATTTTTTCACAAGTTTTTTTCCACTCAACAACTTTTTAAATTAAGTAAAAAAAATGAAAAACCAAGTTGTGTGGGGAAAGCCCAAGATAACCCTTTTTATTAATAACTGGTTTGTAAGTAAACTGTATGACTTTATTAAAAAGCAAAAAATGAACCAAGTAAAGTTGTCCTAAGCAAGTAAATAAAGTAGAACAGGTTTAACAACTCAGTCTTCTGGCAACTATTTCTCAGTCACTCTGAAGGCATGTCCCATGGGTCTCTCAGCTGTTAAGCGCCAGGGGACTGTGGAGGTGGCTGTGGCCTGGAGTGCTGGTCCCTGAAGGGCGCATTGGGGTGCTTTTGCCTCGAGAGTACAACAGGGGATGGTTGTGGTTCCAGGAAGCCTCTCCAGAGCTGGACCCTCCCCAGTCCCCATGAGGTTGAGAAGCCCCCTTCAATCAAGGAGCTGGGATATTTAAGGGCCCAAAGACTGATGACAGAATTGGTCTCCGTTGAACGGGCCCCCTTGGGCCTATGGGGGTGGAGAAGGAGGAAGTTTGTAAGTGGGTCTGTCCTTGTCTGCAGCTTTGGGCCGAGGTTGTTTGGCAGTCTGTTGGTGGTGCGATGGAAACTGGGCCTGACTGGGAAGGGCTGTTTCTCGCATGGGGGAGAACAGTCACTGGTTTTGTTCCGTACGACTGGTAGGTGAAAAGGTTTGAAAGACCTTGGTGAAAGCCCGAGTGAACGGCGTTTAAGATCACACCTGGGGTGGGGGAAAGCATAGACCTGGACTGGGTCCGGAAGGAGGTTCAGCTGGCGCCGTGCATGTTGGTTGTGCACGAAAAAATTGGGCTGGTCCGTAGCATCTTCTTCTTGGCTATCAATCACCTGGGAATCAAGATAGTATGAGAGAGTCAGATCCCATGAGAGAGGTCTGCTCAAAACATACGGTTGGGAATGAAAGGCTTCCGGTCCAGGATGGTAATGTCGCTGTACCGACACAGACTGGAGAGAAGAAGTATTTCCTTGTAGCTGAGTCTGATTGGGAGTCCCTCCTGGGTTCCCCTCCAAACAGTGACAGGGTGCTTCTGAGACCCTTCCAGTATCCTGACCTCTCTGCTCCTGCTATCCATGATGGGAGCCTTTGGGGTGTGGGTGTGGTTGGGTTGGGTGGGTTTGGTCCATGTGCTGACGCCTAATTCCGCTTTGCCCCTCATTTTGTGACCAGGGAGAATCCTCCAACGTTCCTCCGGCAATAGGGAGTGCGAGCCCTTTGTCCGGGGGGGTCTCTGCCGTGGGGGCCCCCCTCCCCAAAGACAACCTGCCCCCTGGACAGGCAGCCTGTCCTGTGGGCTGTCTGAGGGCAAGGGGTGTCAAGAGGGGCTGGCCCTTTCCCTTGGGGTGGGCAGAGCCTCACCCTCCAGGAATGCTGCACTTGGCCAATCGATGTAACATTCCTCCCGGTCCCCAGTGAGCTTGACCAGCGCCTGCCCCAGATTTTTTTTTTGAGGTAAATGCTGCCATACCAAGGTGTGCATGTGGCTTTCACCATCCAGGAAGTTACAATCCTTTGCAGTGAAGCCCCAAGGCCCCTCTCTGCCCTTTGGTCCTTTCCAAGCTTTCCCTTGCCCTTTTTTCCTTGGTGTCCCCCGCGATAGAGCCCTGTGGCCCTTTCCTCCACAGGTACTCATTCCTCCCTCAACCATTCCACAGCACCTCCTCTTCATGGTCCTCCGAAAATGGTGTCCCCCTGTTCCCTCTTCCCTTCTCTGTTCCCTTTGCCCTCTTTCTCCCTCTGGCAAGGGGCCGCTTTTCCACACAGCTAGAGGGCTCATTCACAAGGGCTCCGCAGTGGCCTGGAAGGCAATTGGTGCTGGGTCCATCCAACAGCAGCCAGCACGCAATAGCAGTTAAGCATAGCCCGCAATAGCAACCACCACGCACCTCCCACAAGCCAAATCAGCTGCCAGGGGTGGGAATGGGTTTCTGTCCTTCTCTTGCCCTCAAGGGGCCTTGGCAAGGAGTAGGCACAGGGCCCTTTCCCATTCTTCCCTGGGACGAACGAACCATGGTGTTATTTTGAAAGATGTTTCTTGTTGGCAAGCACATCTTTTCCTCGAATGCCTGACTGCATGCCGAGCTGCATCCTTTTAAATACCCGTGGAGCCTTGAAAACACAATTCAATCTCCCCTGCATGCGCAGTGGAAACGCTTTTTGGCATCCAAATACAAATCCGCTATAAGCAATCCGCTTTTGCTTCCTATAGGCCGTCCGTCGAATTGCATCCACGTAAATCGCTACGAATCCAACGCCCTTCTGCTTAAATGCGTCCATCTTCACAATTCTCCCCGGAAAAGCCCTTCAGAGATTGGTTGCAATCCGCTTCCCATCCCGCTAGGCTTCCCTTACTAAACATCCCTGTTTAACATCCCCCGCTATACGTACTTACCCCGTCCATTCCTTTTCCCATTTCTTTTCTTTCCTGTTTATGCAAATTTGGGCCAGTTTTTTTGGAGCGGATACAACGGATGGAGCCACCCCCGAAATTTTGCTCGTCCGCTGTGTCCTTTTTGCATACGTTTTGCATCCGTCGGCCAGGTTTCACCAGACAAGACTGAAACAGAACTGAAAGTGGATTTGAAAATGGCAGTCTATAAAAAAGATGTTGCACTGTGTATATAAAAGAACAGCTAATATTTTAATAATTACAATTCATTAATTGAAAAAGAAACTCTTAAAATGGAAATACTATGAACAAACCAGGGGAGTTTGTTATTTTGTGCCAGTAGTGGCACAAAAATCTTTCCTAGCCAAGACTACTTTCCTGGACTAACAGTCCAGGGTGGAATGCTCTCTCTATAGCAGAGAGAGAGAAACCAGGGAAAGCCATGTTTGATTGCTTAACCTTTTTAGAATGCAGCTTAAAAATGTACTGAAGCTTTTTACAGCCTTATGCAGATATATATAGTGCAAAAAAAAAAAGATAATCGTACAAAATCATCTAAGAAGTTAGATTGTGAATGGAATTGATAGGCACAGTCGCAGAACAATACTGAATTCTTTTTCTGAAATTTATTCCTCAGTTTAAAAAACTGGAAATATATGAATTCAGTACTGGACTCTGCTAATGTAGCTATTCAAGAGGATGCAGTGTCAAGGTGAGGAAAAATGGTAAAGCAACATATAGATTTAAATTTTTTTGTTGGCACCCACATAAATAAAGGGAGTACAATACATATTTAATGTTACACATGTTAACGGTGGCTAGAATTATGGTTGCACAATTGTGGAAAAATGAAGAGATCCCCTAGATGAAAATGAAATTAAAAAATTACAATGTGCAGAGATAAGATTAGGTGGAAAATGATCATCACTATGTATGAATTAAATACAGATTGATAATTATAAACATGTTGATATAATTAACAAAATTAGAAATAAGCCAGTACAAAGAAATTTAAATAATTTTTCTGTTACACTGCTGTCCTTATTGATATTTGTTTCTGCTTTGTTTTTCCATTTATGAAATATTTTATAATACTTTATAATATAATAGAAGAGTAATAGAATTACAGAGGTAAGGTAAAGGAATCTATTATTATAGAATAGATTGGTGATGATGAAATGAACATTATAAAGTAGATTAAGTAAAAATGGTGATTTGCTCGCATAAAATGATGTAATATTGGTAAAGTCTAGTAAGTAATTATAATAGTAATAGTACTGTATAAATATAGTGGATTTATGATATAAGGATTATTGCAAATTGGGAAAGACTGCAGAGATTGTGCACAAGTGATTGTACCAACTGATACACTGTATGTAACTGAAGATGGTTTATGTTTTATGTTTGTTTTGTTTATTTAAAAAAAAACACCTTTTATTTAAAAAAAATCCATTAATGTATGCAGGCAACTTCTTGTTACACTGATGTTGCTATATATTGATTTAAGCAGAAACAGATAATGTATAACAACAATGTAACAAGAAATTGCCTGCCTCATTTGTGATAAATTGCTTTTTTTATGTATGTATGTATGTATTTATTTAGTATCTGTTTTGTTTTTATGATTAATAAAAATAAAAACAGATACTAAAAAAATAAATAAAATACATAAATTTAAAAAAAAGCAACTTACCAAAAATGAGGCAGGCAACTTGGCTAGCCAGCTATGCTGGGGTCCTCCTCAGTCTTCAAGCCTGCTGTGGTGAGGACAGCTAGCCCAGGAGTCGGCACTCGACCAGGCTGGTGGCAGTGGCAGTGGCAGCGGCAGGAGAAGGTAGGCGAATGCAAGGCTTGCTACTTTGCCTCCTCACTCACCAATCAGTGGTGGGAAGGCAAGGAAGGCAGCAACCCTTGGGCTGTGGCAGGCGAGGGAAGGTGGCAGCTGGCCTAGCCAAGATGGCAGCCAGCCTAGCCAAGATGGTGTCCACTGGCCAGCCAAGCCAAGATGGAGGCCACTGGGTGGGCAAAGCAGCAGCAGCTGGCCCAGGAGTCGGCACTCGTCTGGGGCTGCTGGCAGTGGCGGCGGTGGTGACAGGATGAGATAGGGGACTGGCAGTGCTTGCTGGTAGAGCTTGCTGCTTTGCCTCCTCACTCACCAATCGGTGGTGGAAAAGCAAGACAGCAACAATGGAGGCTGAGGGAAGATGTCAGTGGGCAAGTCAGGGAGTGTCAGCAAGGGCAGCGGGCATCCCAGGAGTTGGCACTCGACTGGAGCTGGCAGTGGCAGGTAGGCGACTGGGTCATACTTACTGATCCACATCTTTGGAGGCCAGGGTAGGCGTCCGAGCATGCCTAGCAGCAGTGGGGCTTGCGTCTTCTTTAATGGCAGCTGCCTCAGGAGGCAGTCCAGGCAAGGCAGGCAGGCAGGCAGGCAGGCCTGGGAGGCAGGCCATCCAGGTGAGGGTGGTTAGAGGCAGTGGTGACCAGGGCTTGCAGCTTGCTCCAGAAGGGCAGCAGAAGGCAGGCAGTGATGGCTGGCTGGCTGGCTAGTGCTTCTGCTTCTGTTGCTGTTATTGCTGCTGTTGTGAGTGATGGTGCTGAGCAGGAAAATTTTTGTAGGTAGCGCACGTGCGCTATAAGTAGGGGTGGGGCAGGCAGGGGAAATGAGGGAAAGATTGCCATGCATGTGCAATAAAAAACCCCAGTTTTTAGATCATAGGAGCGGTGGAGAGTGGCGAGGCAGGGCCAGCAAAGGGAGAGGGGGGCGGGGGAGAGAATGAGGCAAGGATTGCCACACATGCATGAAAAATGTCATGCATGAGCAGTAAAAAAAACCCTGGTTTTTGGCCCATAGGAGTGACGGAGAGGGGCAGGGCTGGCCAGGGGTCAGTTTTACCAGTTCTAAGAACTACCGGTGACGTTTACAACCGGTTCGATAGAACCGGTGTAAACCGGTAGAATTCCATCCTTGAAGCTAACCTGTTAAAGATGGGGAGTATACCTTCAGGAAGTACCAAGCCTATAGGTAGTTTGGGAAGTAAAAAAAAATCCTGAAAGTGCACAATGGCATATTACTTCCATAATTGTGTCAAGGAGTCTACATGGATATGTCCATGAAGTCACTACTTGATGAGTTCTGCAATGAAAGAGATTTTTTACTTAATACTGTACATAAGAAGTCAATTGATGGCTGAGTGCTTGAGGTGCACAATATTATACCATAGTAAAGATATTTTCTGCCAAAAGCCAGACTCCAAAATGTGCTGTTTATGTGGAAGTATTGTTTACATGAGTGCCAGGTCGGTAAATACTTACAGTTAACACATTTCAAATGCTGTATATGAAGGCTTAAGGCTAAATATTCTATGATTTGCCCATCTTCACATTGTCCAGCCTGCAGGCAATCTTCTGAAATACCACTAAGAATGATACCCAGTTGAGTTTCCCTGTTATCTTATAGATTGGATAAGGAATCTTTGAGCCTACAAGTATTGCTGAGTTACAGTTCCTGCCAGTCCAGTCAGGACAGATTGACAGCTGTAGCATTGCGGTTTTTGAAATGGTGGTGGAGTAATGACACACTTTGGAGTGAGAAATGGAATGAGTGGAAGGAGAAATATAATGATGTATTCTGAATGAAAGCGCCCCACAAATAAGATTTCATTGCAAGTCCCACTTGTTGTTCCAGATACCAACACAGGATTGGATCATCCTCCCATATATATAAAAGATACAAATTGCAAAATGGAATTTGTTCAGACTGAAGATTAAATTTAAGAAAAATACAAAATTTTCAGAAAACATTTTGTTGCAGTTTCAATAAATGGTCCTGAAAACAACCACCATCCTTTTAAATATTGCAATGATAATGCTTATTTGTATTTTATGCTTAGTGTATTCCAATTTTATTTTACTATGAAACAACTGAACAGGCAGAAATAGGGTTTATTTTCTCTTATGTCACCTAAAGGGATACTTGTGCTTGATGAGATTCACAAATACTTTTAGTATGAGATGGAGCAGTAGGCAAATATTCTCAATTTTTCCTAACCTTGTATATTATTCCTTTTTGCAGTTTTAATGCTACCAAAAATCTCAATGTGCAGAAGAAAAATATGGGAGGTTGCATGGACATCAAACTGGTTGTTGTTGTTTTGTTGTTGTTGTTTGCAATTGGAGGGCATTCATTCTTCATTCTATCCAATTAATCAAGAGCTATTTCAAATGCTTTAATTTCAAGATGTGATTTAACATATGCCAACAACTTCATTATTGTTTGTTGCAGCACCATATGTGAAGACATCCACAATGCCTTCCTTTATTTTCACAATCCAAATTCTTAACTTCTCTCTCAGCATATTAATTTGTCTGAAGAAGATATTTTCAGCTTTGCTTGACTGTAGGACCTTTCTTATTCAAAATTTTCAAAGATATTCATTAAATAACATAACTTTCCAGATCAAGTATCCTACAAGGGATGCTCTCTGAGCTTGATCGTTTTCTTGCAGATGGTTCATTACCCAAACTAGATAATGTCATCACTGTGTAATGAAATGTCTACAAGAAAATAACCAAGTTCAGAAAGCACCAAGGACTTCTCTTTTTAACTCTGAGCTGCAAATATTCTCCTCTATCAAGTACCACACACCAGTAACTCTCAAGATTATTCTTGTTGCTCAAGAGCAAAGAAAGTAAGCATTCCTCATCACTTACATTCAGGGCAAAACATTTCTCCTCAATAATAATCTAATGTTTGTGTAAAAAAGCATCACATGAGTTATTCTGATTTATTTATAAGGTCTAGTAGAGGTACCTGGACCTGGAAAACAGGTGGCAAGGCAACCCCCCCCTCCAAGGGTTCCAGGCAACAGGTGGTGGAATGGGAGTGGTGGCCAGATGAGACAGGTAAGGGCTGCTCTGACTGCTGCGATTTCATTCTGCCAGGGATCAGGGTTCTGCAGGGCTCTGCAGACCAGACAGCCAAGGATACTGTTGGGGCTTTGTCCTCCATCCCCCCACCGCCTCACTTGGGGAGACATACCCAAATGCTTTCCTCAGCCTCCTGCTCTTTTGTGGCAGTGAGCTAGGAGAAGGAACTTTGTCCTCCACCCCCCCACACACCTTGTTTCATTCTCTATCCATCCCTTGCTTAGTGGCCATGGCACCTTTGCATTGCTCAGCCTCCTGCTTCAGCAAGTAAGGAGAAGAAGCTTCATCCTCCACTCTCCACAATTTTATTTTGTCTTCCACCACTTCCACTGCCTCATTTCATCCTCCACCCCATGCTTTGCTTAGTCGCCCTGGCACTGGTACGTTGCTCAGCCTCTTGCTTTGGCAAGTAAGGAGCAGAAGCTTCATCCTCCACCCCCGCACCATCTCATTTTGTCCTCCACCCCCGCTTTGCTTAGTGGCCACAACACCGGTGCATCATTCAGTCTCCTGCTTTGCTGCACTGGCGAGTAAGGAGAAGAGGTGTCATCCTTCACTCCCCACTGCCTCATTTCATCCTCTACCTCTCCCACTACCTCATTTCATTCTCCAGCCCCCCCCCCACTCTCTTGTTTCATTTTCCACTTCTCCCCACAACCTCATTTCATCCTCCAGTCCCCCCACCTTGTGACAGTAGCAACCAGACAGAATTAGCAGGTGGCCAGCTACACAGCTCTTAAGTAGGGCTTACTTTAGGGGCAGGACTTATATTTGGTGCAGGTGTGTAAATTGGCTAGGGCTTATTTTTTTAGGTAGGTCTATTTTCAGGGAAGTCAGTAATTTAGATGAGACACTTTTAATCAGTTCACAATTTTCAAAATTTTGTCTAGTACAATTTTCAACTCATGGCTGATTATTTTTGCAGTGTATACTTTCTGATACAGAAATCATGTACGGAAATATTCCTTTTTTTACCAATAACCTAAATCCTTTTATTAATATATAATTGAATACTGAAGGAACATCATCTGTATCATTCTTACCCAAAATTTATCAGACAAGCCAACAGAGTAAAGCATTAAATAATGACAGTATAAATATTTTGGCCTATTACTGTTTCCTTCACAACAAGAAGTGTTGCTCTTTTATAACTATTATAGTGACAAATGAATGCAAATGATTAGACTATCCCTGTGACACCTGGAAATTCACTTGTTTGGATTGTGCTCATTTCACATTTCTCTCTCTCCTTTTTTAAACTGAGGTATAAACGATTCAGTGTCAGCTGACAGAGGAACATTCTTTTTACTTCTTCTACTTTATATCCAATATTGCCTTTACTGCAGAACAGAAGAATTGCTATCTCTATGAAGATACGATCTTTTGTGGTTACGTTATCAGTCTGCTACTAAAAATCTGATCTCTTTGATATTCTGAGTCTTTTGCAAAGTTTAAGCTCTGAATTTTTCTCGAATTTAAATTTATTTAAATATTTTAAAGGAGAATTGCAGTTTGTCAACATGATGACCATTTTATCAGAAGCAAGTCTTCAGAGCTTCCTGGATAACTGGTCAAATGATGTGAATTTTACTTCTAGAAAATTGAACAGAAATTATTTTTTAAAAGTTTTTCTTCTCATCTTAATCTTCATCTTGATATTTTTTTTGCATTGGCAAACTTATCCATTAGAATTTTAGGGTGGATCAAGGTGTGCACTATTTGATACTTTCGCTAATATCTGATGGAAGGGAGCCATTATTTTCATACTCCCAATTCTGATCTAAGAGATAAATTATTCCTGCTTTATTCTTCTGCAGACATTTTAACCTCCTACAGAGTACAGTTATCAACCATTTAGCTGAGACTAAGCTTTTCAACTAAGAACTTCTGTCAGGAGCTAGTCAGAATCTTCACACAAGTTTGTGTCAGTCTTAATCTAATTTATTCAAAAACAAATCATTATAGAGAAACAAATCATATTTTTGTTGTCATGGTAAAATATACACAAATATATAGACATAACTTATGACTAAGTTGTGAAAGTTTAAGTAAAAAGAACAAGCCCATCCTTCCCATGTCAACAGAGAGGGCCTACTTTGGATCTTGTTGCTCAAAAAACCCTTGACTATCAGGATCCAGAAGAGACTTCTCTGCCTGCCCTTTGAAACATCTTCCCTTCTCAGATAAGATCTGCCCACACCATCCTATTCTTCCAGAATAGCCTGAAGATCTGGCTCTGCCTGGGGACCAGATGTGGGCATTCCACAATGATTGATGGCAGATTCCATATCCCCCTCTTGCTCTCTCTGCCCTACTTAGTCCAACTTTTTGGTTATCATATTGATATATTCCCACTGTGTCTCTTTTTCATTGTTTATTTTATGGTTCTATAATTTACTTCTGTTCTGTTTACACTCTTTTCATTTTATTCCTTTTTATTAATTTAAACTGCCTAGAGTAGCCCCATGATGTGGTAGATAGCAAATAAATTTAACAAATAAATAAATAAATACCATTCTTACAGATCCCTGAGTAATCTAACCACCATAGCCATAATAGCCTTATTAAGAATAGCTAGTACAGAGTGATGATATATTTCCTTACAAAAGTATTTACTTACTGTACAAAAGATTTACTTACTAAAGTAAATCGATGCATCACCAGACCAGAATGGGTGGAACCAAAATTTATTTATTTATTTTAGGATTCTAAGAGTGCCCATAGGAACGAGAGTCTTCTAGTTGTTAAATTGTTTCCATTTCCATCCTTTATCCTCCCAACCCTCTGTAAAAATTCTGAAATTCTTCAAATTCCTTGAGAAAAATTACACTAAAAATGTTTGTCTATCTTCTTGCTGAAATTCTGTTGCAGGATTGTAGGTTGCTCTGAGGTGAAAATGTTTTGCTCACTCCTTTCCTCAAAGAACTCTAGTATAGCCAGAAGGTAGTAAAAAAGTGAGAAGTAATTGCTAGAATATTACTGTTACTATTTCATGATGTTGTTTCCAAAGCATATTGCCCATCATATCATCTACAGAAAAATTCAAAGACGTGATTGACCTCTGTTCTTTCCATGACCAAGCAGTACATAGTTTGTCTTTGTTTCTTCATGTTGAAATTATTTTATGCACTTGGACTGCATATTTGTGATGCTGATGAACAAGCTGCCAAAAGATATGCTAATCCCTTGCTTTTATAATAACTTTAAGAATTGTTATTTAAAGGAATGTCTGACTTTAATCAAGCTTTCAACTAATAAAAAACTAAATTCAGTTAATTATCATTGTTTCTAAATAGACTAGAAGTCCAGACTTGTCTAATGAAATTAATCAGCATACATTATATACTGTAGCTGCATATTATTGGAAACCATCCAACTTTATAAAGTTGCATTCAAATCAATCGTTCATTTGAAAGTAATAGATTTTTTTGGTCATTACAAGCTTATAGATACTATAACTATCGTGTCATATACTGTGCTTATTAATAGTGAGTTGTAATTATTCAGGACAAACCGTTGAAAGAGAAAATGGAAGAGTGGCTTTAGGTTTCCTTTAAAGTAACATACAATGAATTAACAGAATTTTTGGGGGAAAGAATTTGAGAATTTGAGTCCTAAGGGAGAAAGCAGGAGGGAGGAAAATTTAAATAAAATAATGATATATCATGATCTCTTATTGATTAACAGAGAATTAATAAATTCTGTTACATATAACTAGATTTTGGCTTCATTTTGAGGTAAAAATATTCTTATGTGTCTCACAAGGCAGATCATCCTAAGAAATCAATTCTACAGGAAGGCTAAAATTATTATTTTTGAGAATGCCTATAATAAAAAGAATCTTGCAAGTCTGATTGTATTATATCTTCATTTTATATTTCAATGAATTAAATACATTTCTGTCTGAGTTGCTTCCAGATGCTATCTGGACTTAAAAAATGCTTTATCACTTGTTTTGGCAATGGAGTTTTCATATCACTGCCAAATCTTCCTTATGCTCTACATTAAGTCAAAGGCTTTATGGCTATATTTCAAGGAGGAATTTGATAGAACAATACATTAATTAGATTAGTTACCTTTGTTAGGAAAAATGTTAAAATAAGAGCATAAGAATTTTAGTGGGTACTTCAAGTAAAAAAGCTAATGTATGTACAATATATGTACCTTTTTGATACAAGCAGAAAGCCTTTCTTTTTCTGAGAAGGTGAGAGGCTGATAAAGAAGCTACTAGTTATTTTGTAACAAGTGTAAGAACCAGCCCTCACAAATAATTCTAGAAGATGCTTCGGGAGAACAGCTGTAGGAGTAAAAAAAAACTCAGGTTTCAGGAAAAGTCAGACAAAACTCATGAGCCCATGATTCTTAATAACATCTACTGATCAGAAAAAGTGCTATTAGATATTTTAGAAAATGCTGTAGATCACTAGTGGGTTGATGATCACAATTGGCTAAGAGAGCCTCAAGATGTTGTTAAGATTCTAGGAACTATGCTTGGATTTTTTTTTTTAGTCAGATTTTTTCAGGTTGTCTCATCTGTCCCACAACTCTGAAAAGTTCCACAATTTTACAAAAGCATGACTCAACTTTTTTTGTTTTGTTTTGCTCTTCCTCATTTCCTTTTAAGTGTTTATACGGTAGTTAGTATCTTTCAATGCCATGGGAAATTTTGAAATGGCTAGCTGGGTTTATTTCCTTAGTCTGTATTTTTCCATTCTCCTTACATTGTCCATGTGCAGTTCTTTTATTTTAAAAAGTACTTCAATTTAACTATAAATTACTTCCAGATTTGGAAATCAGAACTTAACAATAAGTCAAAACATGCTTTCTTAACATGCCACCAGAAGCAATTTATTTTCTTGTTGATTCATCTTTTGGAAAAAAAGGGTTAATGCAAACATTAACTCCCTTAATTATTATCCATATTGCTATCTATGCTAAATATGTGATGGTAATATTATATTAATTGTCAAAGAGAACAGTATGTCATTATTTACCGCTCAGGTAAATATTGGGGTATGTTTATTTCCTTTTTTTAATGAACAATTTTTTTTATTAAAATGAGATTTTATGAAGATTTTAAAATCCTGGAAGAAGAAATAGAAAAAGATTATAAAAGATAAAAAAGAGAAGGATAACAAAAAACCAGGAAAAAGAAAGATATCTAAAAAGTTACTTCTAATCTTCTCTGCAGCAATTATAAACACAGAAATTACCATAACCATGCTCTCAAATTGCATATCATATTTCCCTTCTTTCCATAAAGAAACAAATCTTTTAATCAAATCAGAAAATCAGCAATTCATTATCTATTTTCAGCAAAAAGTCTATAAAGAATTTCTAGTCTTTTATAGTTCTACTTTCTTCTTTAATCAAAGAAGTCAATTTAGAAACTTTTGTAAACTCAGCCATCTTCATGGTCCATTCCTCCATCTTTGGAGTTTCTGTAGTCTTCCATCTTTGTGTATAAATTAGCCTTGCTGAAGTTACCATATATAAATCCATTTGTCTATGAGCTTTTCCTAGTTGAGTGTCTACAAATCCTAACAAAGCAAAGTTCCAGTTTCATCTGAATGTTAAGTTTTAAAAGTCTTAGTATCACCATGTGTATTTGCCTCCAATATCTTTTTGCTTTTTCACACCACTAATGATGAAATAAATGTCCCCTCATATTTTTCATAAATCCCAGCAGTGATTAGAAGTACCTTTATACATCTTTGGCAATTCTGCTTGATGATGTAAAAGATATATTTATGTGCTAACCACCAGTTTTTGAAGAACCAAGGTAAGAAAAACTGTTTTGTAAACTGAAAAAAATACAAGCCAAAACAGACATGGTTTGAGAAATTAAATCAAATTTGCAAAACATGGGCTTTTGAACAGGGAAATGTTAGGACATGTTTACATACCTAAGCCAGAAATGGAAAATGGTGAACATTCTCTGTCACACCGATGATTTAATAGCAATAGTTTTTTTTTCCAGGAACCGGTGTAGTGGTTCCGCTATTGTCGCTTTGTGGGGGAGGAATACGTTATAAAAATGTATTAGTCCCAAAAATGCCTGTAATTCAGTTTTGTTCCTTGGCTGTGGTGCATCTTTAATGGCTTTGACTTTTTTTTCAGTAGGGTGTATACCCTCTCCATCTGTTAAATAGCCCAGAAATTCGACGCGATCAGTCATAAAGCAGCATTTTTCTTTTTTTACTTTCAGGCCAGATTCTCTGAATTTTGTTAGTACATTTCTTAGCCTTTTTTCTAGTTGGGTCATATCTTTGGCCGAAATTAGGACGTCGCCAAAATATGGTACGACCCCTTGAATTCCATTCAATAGGCATTCCATGAGGCTTTGGAATACGCCTGGGGCCACACTCACTCCAAACTGAAGTCTGTTACACTTGAATGCCCCTTTGTGAGTCACTATTGTCTGTGCCTCGGCCGTTAAGGGGTCTACTGGAAGCTGTTGGTAAGCTTGTGCTAGATCTAGTTTCGCAAAAAATTTTCCTCCCCCGAGTGAGTGTAGCAAATGTTGTACGACTGGCACCGGGTATGCGCTTTGTTGCAACGTATGGTTCAGGGTAGCCTTGTAGTCTTCGCAGATGCGTACCAACCCATCAGGTTTAACCGGTGTTACTATTGGCGTCTCCCATTTATGCTGGCTTTTCTAGCCAATCACAATCGAGGATTTGGAGTAGACTATTTTATATAGAACAAAATGCTCATCATACCATAATATAAAAATTAAAATACAGCAGGAAAGGGGAATGATACAGTTCATGATTGTTCGGGACAATCTTGAGACAGGTCTATCCACCCACTTGGTGCCAACGGGCTGGACACAGAACTAAGTCCTTAGGGCCTTACGAAAGACCAGCAGAATCAAGGCCATCCTGAACTCCAGAGAGAGGATATTCCAGAGGCCAGGGGTTTGTGGCAGAATGTCAGCTAGTCCCCACCAGCTGACATTCCTTGGCTGATGGGATCCGGAGCTTGCCCATCCTACCAGACCTATTGAATGGGTAAAAACTGGAAGAGAGTCCCAGGCCATGAAAGATTTAAAACTGACCTCCAGCATCTTGAATTGCACTCTGGCAACTAATAAAGGTTATATGTACTACTGAGCAACCAGCATTATTTAATACCTGTGCATTGCACTAGTGCATTTCTTCCATCCGTTTTATAAGATGGTGGGACCTGAGATATTAAAACAGGCCCAAAAACTAGAATGGATCTTGTATGTTTTGCTACATGCCCTATTTTCCAGTGTCTTCCATGCTTCTTTTGATATGTGATGCCTATTTGGGTTCTCCTGGAAAAATTTCCAGATTGAATTGATGAAAATATACAGACTTTATACAGTGAGTAGTTTATCAGAAGGTCGGTGAGGAGGTATTTATTAATTTATTGAAGAAATTTATATAGTTGCCAAACTCACACACAAGTGACTCCAGGCAGCTTATAACATTTCACATTTTTAAGATTGTGATAAAAAAATCCATTATAAAAATCATACCCACCCTCCACGGTAATAACACTGCTATCAGCACAACTACTACCAGCCATCTGGATCTGCTTCATTTCCATTTGTGGTCATCAGTCCAACTGACAAAGTCACATTCTAGGGTCTTTTGGAAAAGCAGAAAAGATGGGGACCAACCATACCTCAGGGGGAATGATGTTCCATAAAGCAGGGAGCCACCACCGAGAAGGTCCCATCACATGACAATCCCTAATCGATGGAACTCATAACATTCCCTGTCTTCCTGCCATGGTGGGCTGGAGAGACAGTCCTTCAAATAACCGGGGCCCAAGCCATGTAAGGATTTAAGGGTGATAAATTCAACTGCAAAGAATTTATGCTATTTCCCTAATAACTTCCCCAAACCAAATCCCATGAAGCTGAGAAGAAAATTTATCTATATTGAGTGCTTGAGCTGCTTCCATAGCAAATGGCTATTTCAAAAAAAATTCAGATCGACCATGCCAATGTATGGAGGCTCTATCAAACATTGTGTTAAATGTATTTTCTTTTCCCTTGTATTCACCATCTGCCAGATACATTTATTTATTTATTTAGCATATGGCAAATACATGGTTCAAATGTTAATGTCCAGTCTATCCAACCATTCAAGGTCAAGGTGCTCTGTATGGAAAAAAAAATCAGACATTGGGCCGGTGTAAGCTCTTGATGGACATTCAGATCATCACAATGTGATGGCTATTTTGTCGAGGAGCACCATAGTCACACTGAGGGGTAGAGACAAGGCCCCACTTAAACAATGAGTCCTGGCAGACACCATGTTGGGTACGGATCCTGTTCGGAGTTGACCAATGCTGGCAAGGAAGGTAAAAACCTGGCATCTTTTTTTAAAAAAAATATTTTTATTATAATCATTCCATCTTCAGTTGAACAGTATGTTGTCCGGGTACAAATATCTTTGTTACAATAATCAAAATTACATCCTTCATTAAATTGATTCTGCAGTCTTTAACATCATAATATTCCAAATATTCATTCTACAATATTCACACAATAATATTCAACATACTAGTCATAATATTTACTTAACTCTTTTAACATATTTTCTTTATTTTGTTTCCCTATTTCTAACTTCCATTTTTATTATTTAACCACTGGCAAAATAGATCCCATACCATATAGTACTCAGTTTGCTCTTTCCCCTTAATTACCAGCGTTAATCTATTCATTTCCACACATTCTAATATTTTCCTAATCACATTCTCATCTGTAGGTATCTCTTCACTCTTCCAATTTTGTGCAAATACAAAAAAACTGGCACCTTTTGTGTAGAGTCATCTATGTAACTGCCTGTATCTGGGTGTTCAGCAGCCATTTTGGCTTTCCATTATGTGTTGATGTCAACATTGTTAGACAGCTGTTGAGCGAGTACCAGAGAGGGCTTCCTGGATTTAAGACTGCCAATTGATAGATTAGAGTGCAAGTGCCAGAGACAAATGAAATCCAGTAACCTTCTCTAATCCACGTAGTTTAAAAAACATGATTCTATCACTTTTTTTCTGAATCACATTTGTCATTCTTGAGAATTTTCCTATCTCTTTTCTCCAAAACACATTTGGCTTTCCTGGTTATCTTTTGAGACTATTTTTCATCCCCTCAGTAATCTTACTTTTCCTGATTCCCTCTTATTACTACCATAAACCCCCAACTTCAATTTTCTGTCTTCTAGACTCACCTTCCCCTCCCTTCTCTCATCTCTCCCCACTCCCTCTTTCTCTCTCCCAATGCCGGTGCAGCCAATGTCGGCCTCTTATTGCAAAACAGAGGGTGAGATCACTGGTAAAAACTGAAATGCAAAGAAAAGATAAGCAACAGCAGAAAAGCAATTTCTGAGACTGCCTCATTCTGTTCAAGAGCATTATCATCATCAAGAGTAACGGCTAACTAATGCTAACTAATGTGTAGAAGCTACCCGCAAGCAACAGAGCTCCAAGTTTCTGACCCAAATTTGGCACTATGACTTCATGGCCCTCCTATGATCAGGAGACAGTAAGAATTGATTTTAAGTGGCTGGCACATGAGTCCAGAGGAAATAGAAAATCTAAGACTTTCTCAATTCAGAAGTTAACTGAAGATCTCTCCTCCTTTGTTTAGCATGCAAATAGACTAGCTCAGAATGAGCTCTAAACATCTAGCCTTTTCCTAATATGAAAGAGAAATCAAAGTATGTCATACACTCTTTGAAAGAACACTGGTGCTTCTTCCGCATGGTCATTAGACTGACTCCCAACCTCTTAAACCAGTAAGTTAAGCCACATCCTAATAGCAATCAGCGTCTACAGAATACCAGTGAATTTGGGGAGGTAGGTATGGATATTGTTCCGTCCGGAAAAACGCGAGGTAGACCGGGTTCCAACAACAAGTCTTTATTTCACATATAGTTGTAACAACGGAACATTGGCTCAAGCCGCAACAGCCCTTTTATATCTTTCTGTCTGCCGGCTTGAAGCCAATGACAAGCATTTGGTTTTGCCGTCCTCGGGCGGCTTCGTGGATTGGTTCCTATTGAACCAATCCTCTTCTAGGTTTTGTTAGCCAATCGGAATGAAGTATTGGAGTCCTACTATTATTTATACACCCCCTCCCCTCTTAGTTCAGTCCTACGTAATGACGTAAGTCGCGCAGCGTAGGAGGGCTCTTTTGATTCGACTGGACTTGCGCGGTTCATTGTCTGTCGGGGACTTCGGATGGTTCGGATGGGGTTGCTGTTCCTCCATCTTCCTCCATGGAAGCAGTCTGGAAGGGTGAGGCAGCCATTTTTTACTGCCTACCTGAGTTTCTTAGGCCGGGCGGTTTTTTTGCCGCTCCTCTTCACCCGTTTCCTCCGGGAGGTCAAGCGGCCTGGGCCTGGCCCCGAATGGACATTCTCCAAACTTCTTCTAAACGGTGAAGGTCTTTTATTGCTCTTTTTAGATTGTTACTTGTTTTCGGATTTTAAATTTAAACGGTTCTTTATTGATTTTCTACCGCATTCCCCCCCCATCTTTGGTTTGAATTTCGTTCGTGTTTTTCTATGTGTGGTTGTGTGTTTGCATTTCGTTTCTATGTTTCCCAGAGCAAAGCTTGGTCATGTGCCCGGCTTCCATTCTGCCGTCGTCTACCGTTATCGGTAAGATTTGGGGCCTGTTTATTTGTGGTATTGTTCCGGGTAGGCCAAATGTGGTCCCCAGTAAAATTATTAGCATACAACTAAGTGCCTATTGCAAAAGGTCCTGCATCCCGGTGTGAGGAGTCGGGGGGATTTTTTCTGGTGTGAAATTTGGTGGCAAAATCTGTCTAGATGCGACCTTAGTTTTCCTTTCCCATTCAGTAATTAACTGCTAGGGTTTTTTTGTTGGTTGTTGGTACTGGGTGTGATATGTTTGGAGGGTGAGTAATCGATTTAATTTTACTTGGACATCCCCAGTGTCCATTTTTTCTTTTAAATCCTCTCTTTTGGTCCAACCTGACCATTCTTTCCCACCCTAACCGTTGCAAAGCGGTGGGCCGTGGTTAGGGCAATGTCTTATACTAGGGAAGGCCTAGGTATTGCTCAGAATTGGAGACTGGTTAATTGTGGCCCCAGTTTATATTCGGACGCTTAGGACGTCCGGTAGGCCATGGGTTGCAAAGAGTTTGTCAATTTGTTTTTATTAACGGTTTTTCTGTTGTAGATGGCATAATTTTTAACCTCCAGCCAATTAGAGTATGCATCCACGACAAATCAGAAAACCGTATGCCCCTTGGGTAGGAAAACCCGCAAAATGATGTGGATTCGTGACCAGGGGCCTCTTGGGGTTTCCCCAGTCTCTAATGGGTTTTTGGCGGGGATGGCCTGATTCTTTGGCTTTAATTGCACGAGTTTAACCCAGTATTCGATGTCCCCTAATCTAGCCTGGCCACCAAAACGTAGCTCCTAGCAAGGCCTTTCATTTTAACTATTCCTCGGTGGGCCTTCGTGAAGCATACCCAGTCCTTGGTTTGTAAATTTGTTAGGAATAATTACCCGATCACCCCACAAATAAAACAACCTTTTTTTGGATTGAGAGTTCAGTTTTGTCTGATCCGGAAAGGTTTAACAGTTCCTCAGTTTTTTTTGGTTTTTTCCGGCCAGCCTTTACCTACCCAGTTAAGCTACGCGGGCAGTCATGGGTCTTTTGGTGGCATTCTGGCGACATCATCACAGATATGGGTATGATCGGGGCAAGTCTTCTTATTTGTATGCTTGTCATCAGTTGGTCCGGGTCTTCCTCTATTGATGGTAATGCTGCTCTGCTCAAAGCGTCCTGCATGGGAAATTTGCTTTCCAGGCGATGTGTCAGAGTTATAGGAAATAGGCTGCTAGGAATAACTCTGAACATGCTTAGTCATTCGTACAGAATATTCGGGTGTAGGTTTGTTTTCCCGCCAAAATATTCCTAGTAAGCAGTTTGTGATCCTGTTCACGATTTTGAAAAGTTTCTTCCATATAAGATACTTCGTGGAAGAGTTTCACTCCGGCGACAATTGCTAAGAGCTTCTCTGTTTCAACTGGCTGTAATTTCGCTCGGCCCTTTGGACAGTGTTTTAGAATAGTTATGCGACGGGTGCTCTCTCCCATCAGGCAATTGGTGGCTCAGGATGGCACCCGTATACCCGGACTCCGAATGGCGAGGCGTCGCAGGTTACCGTCAATGGGCAGTGTATTTCTAAAACTGGATAAGATGGTGTTTGATGTAATAGTCTTTTTATTTCGTTGGAAAGGCTTTTTTTTTTTCTAAGCCCGCATGTCCAAATTGTTTTCTTGTCCCAGTCAACGATGCAAATGGTTTCCGCTATTGTGGCTTTTGGGGTAGAAAACACATTATAAAAAGTTCATCAGGCCCCAAAAATGCTGTACATCAGTTTTATTCTTTGGTTTCTGGTGCGTCTTTTCTAGGCTCTTACTTTTTTTTTTCGGTGGGGTGTATGCCTCTCCAATCAATAAATATCCTAAAAACCTTCACGCGATCAGTCGTTAGGCAGCATATATCTGTTTCTTTAACTTTAAGGCAAAGATTCTCTGCATTTTGTTTAAGGACCGTCTTTGAGTCTTTTCCTTTGGTTGTGTTGCATCTTTGGGCTGAAAATTAGGGTACGTCGTCAAATTTGTATGGGCACGACCCCCTCTTATGCCATTTAACCAGGCGTTCCATGAGGCTCAGGAAAACACCTGGGGCTACGCTTACTCCAAATTGGAAGTCTGTTTACATTTGAATGCCACTTTGTGAGTTACTGCAGGCGGAGCTCCATTCAAAATCCAGGAAAAGAAATAACTTAGACTCTTTATTTTAGAGAAAAGAATATCTTTTACTGAAAATGAATGGTAGCAACCAAAGATTCTGAAATCTGAGAAATTAGGCTGCGCATTCACATATAGAAAGTGATGGATATGTTCCCACGTCCCCAATAGTTCAAATGACACCTTCCAATTAGAAGTTCTGGACATGATCATGGTGGGCATCTTCCAGGTTATGAGAGGCCTCTGTCCGTTGAACCTTTGCATATTTTGATAAGGGGTTGCAGTTGCGCAGAGAGAAGAAAGCTAAGCGAGAAAATAGAAACCTAACTCTAGCTTATGCTTCCCCCCTGGCACCATTTAATAACAAACAAATGAATTGTAACACCTCATCACTCCGCCCCAACTTATTCCTATTCTACCCCTCTTCACGCCCCTCACCGTTACGTATGGCAGCTCTCGAAAAAGATGCCAAGAATAGCAAGAAGATCTTGCAAGATGACATTCGGGTACGGTTGCCCTCCTAGAAAAAGAAAATCATCAGTCCTAGAAGAGAGAGAGGAGACAATATAAAGACAATTATTAATCACTACACAATTAAAAAACACACACAAATACTAAGTTTTATCAGGATACTTGGAACAAATGCTTTGACAACTTAGGGGCTTTGAACGTCACCCATTGGCTTGTGAAAGAAGGGAAATTGGTTTCCAGGCTATAAGATAACATGGAGTCCGGCCCCTCTCCATTTGCGAGAGTGCCAGAATTTCTTTGTAACTTCAAAATGTTTGTAGTTCCGCTCTTTCAAATCAGTTATTGGTGTGGGGAAGGATGCACCTGGATGGTCTTAAGTCAAGAAGTATGTTTCAGGTTTTTTAAGCAAAACTAACATGGGATGAACAGGATGAATTCGTCGAAGAGTTTTTGGGTAAGGTTAGCTGGACTGTTACGGGAATTTATAATTCCGTTAATTTTTGAAATGATAAACGTACTTTAGGACCAAAGTTTTTCTTCTTTGGACTTTTGAGTGGTCTGCAGGTATCTGGTGGACAGGAAACCTTGTCCACCCAACTTTATATTGCTTTCCTGGGGGGATCTTTTCTTGTCCACAAATTTCTTATGAGCTTGATGGTGCTCTCATCTAATTTGGCTTGCGTGTTACTGGCAGTTAAGGAAGTTGAGTTATCCATTCATCCACGAATGGATGTTCGGTTTTCACGAGAACGTTCAGGTATGGGAACGAAATCTTGTCCCAAAACACTTTAAATGGAGGTAAATCCAGTACTGGTGTGTACGGAGTTGTTATATTGCCACTTCGGCAAATGGTAATAATTCGGACCAGTTTATCTTGTTGATAATTTTTATGTAGCAAATCTGAGATATGTTCTAAACACTGCGTTAAGTTCTCTCACAGGCCCCCATTGGTTTGGGGGTGTGGGCGGAGCTTAACCCCTAGGCGGAGCTAGTAACTAGGAACTCTTTTCCCAAAAATTTGAGGTAAATTTGGACCTCTGTCAGAGATTATGCGCTCTGGGACGCCAATGTTAACCTATAGAGAGATGTGGATAGTAAACAAATTAAATCAAGCCGTTTTAGCAGAGGATCTTGGAAAAACAGGAGGCAATGTACTTGGTAGGAATTTGGAAAACATCAGCGGTTCATCTAGCCTACAGATGACCGTATTTCCACCAATCTCCTACTTTCGGTAGCAATTCCTACTATAAAGTCCTAAGCGATTTCCTTCCAGGGAGCCGTTGGTTCTAGCTACAGTTTGTAACATGCCTACTGGCTACCAGGAAGGTCTCTTTGCCGAAGCACAAACGGACAGCTAGCTACATAAGCCTTCAATTGTCTTTTCTTTAAAGTAGGGCACCAGAATTGCCGATTTAACCGATGTAAGGTCTTACAAACCAAAGTGGCCAGCCTGTTTAAAGAATCATGAGCCTGATTTGTGTAATTTGGCTTCCTTATACCTGTGGCACAATACAACTTTGCGCCCACCCAAGCCAAACCATTCTCAAATCGTATTAGGTTTATTTGAATGAGCCAGGAACCAATTCATCCAGTTTATAAAGCTTCTTTTATTGTTCGGGCTTTAGGTCATTCCGATAAACCACTTCTTTGTTCTTCTTTTGAGCTTCTGGTGATCACTGGACGCGGCTAGATGTTTTGGCTGAGACAAATTGGGCTTATCACCTCCTGGCGTGTCTATTATATTGAGGTAGTCTAGAAGAAGAGCAATCCGCATGAAATTCTTCCCCCCTGGAATGTACTTCAATGAGAAATTGATCGCTTGAAATACTGGCACGCAGGCGGACTTGTTTTAGAGGACAGCTTTCGGGGCGTTTTTTAAAAGCTTCCAGATTCTTATGATCAGTCCATACCTCAAACGGGTGTTTTGCTCCTTCCAAGGAAAATGTCTCCAGGTCAGCAAGGGCCCAACGAACTGCAAAAGCTTCTTTCTCCCAGACCGCCCACCTTCTCTTCTGTTTCAGACATGCTTACGGGAGGTGTAATGGCCACCCACCATTCTTCGTAATGTTTTAGGCCTCCAGTCCTATTCTTTGTTGCCTTCTCTGCTTACGTCTTTCCAGAGTTTTCCTCAACATTTTTTTGTGGACCAAATTAGGTCTCTTGCCTTGGCCATAAGGGTTGGATTGAGAGGAGAAGGATGTGTCGCTACAACAAAGAATTTAGAAGGACTAAAATAGAAGCATCGAGAAAGACATAAATGTAAAGTGAACTAATGAAATAAATAAAAAAAAAAAAGACGCACAAGGCTGTAAAGGGTTCCCCTTTTCATTGAGTTGAAGTAATACTGCTCCAATAGCCACAATACTTGGCATCGCTTGAATCACTGAAAGGAGTGTCCATATCCGGGGTGTTTCAGCACTGGTTCTGCAGCAAACAGTCCGTTTTTTAAAGCTTTTTCAAAAGCAGCTTGGCACTCCATAGACCACTCTAGCGGCTTTCCTGGCCCTTGGCTTCACCTCCCTTTTGTTTTCAAAGAGATTTGTGATGGCATTGCCTATATTAGCAAACGTCGGGGAATATTGCCGGTTAAATAATTTGCAAATCCCAAAAAGCTTTGGAGTTGTTTCCTTGCGTGCGTGTGGAGCCTCACTCCAAAACGGCAACACACCTTCTCTGAGATCATCTCTATGCCTTCAGATGAAATGCGATATCCCAAATAGTCAATTTTTGTCTTGAATGGAAATTCACTTTTTGACCAATTTAGCATACAAACTTAGCGCAACACAGTTTTTGTTTAAAACTGAACCGCACTAACTCACGTTCATGCTAAGGTCTCCGTGTAGATAAGGATATTCATCAAGAATAAACCAGAACCCCCTGTATTAAATGTTCATGTAACACTTGATTGATCATTTGCCATGAATACAGCTGGGGCCCCTTGTAAACCAAAAAAGGAAGAACGTTGAATTGGAAACACCCATCGGGGCCAAGTTAAAAGCGGTCTTCCACTCATTCCCCCTCCTTAATGTCGGACTCCGGTAGTATGCTTTCTCATAATCCAACTTCGTGAGATCTTTTCCCTTCGCTAAAATGGGCCAACATGTCCTTCATCAAAAGGAAGGGGTACAATGTTTTCCACAGAAATAGCGTTCAATTTCTGTAATCCACTACCAAGCGCTTGAAACCATCTTTCTTTTCAATGGAACATAACTGGGGCCCGCTACCCGGGGCCGAGCAGGCTGAAATGAAACCACGTTCCAAATTTTTAATCAATAAACAATCTTAGCTCTTCCAATCCTGTGGGGTCATTGAGTACAACTTTGGTTTTCTGGAGCTCACCCCAAAGGCAAAATTTTCACAATGGCACAGTCCCGTTGGCCGGTGAGGCGGAAAGCTCGTCCGAGGACCTTTTTCACTGAACACATCTTTTAAATCCCAATTACTCTTTGGCGAATTTTCTCCTGCATGTTTCATGCGGCCAGTACCTGTGGAAGCTATTTCAATTAGGTCCCTCAAGGTTTCGGCTGGAATCTGCCCTTTCCCCTGGCTGCTGCTTTGGTGCGTATGCACAACAACCCCTTTCTCCAGTTAACCTGGGGGTTCCATTTTCCGGAGCCAGGGCAAATCCCAGTATTAGTGGTTGCTCCATCCAGGGACCACAATAAAACGCAGGTCTCATCATGCTCTCCCATTAATCATTTCATATTGGTTCTGTGACAAAACGAGCGGGGCAACCTCCAGCCACTGATCCATCTAGTTGGCAAAAGGAAATGGGCCAATCTTCAAAGGTTTTTAGCTTAAAGCCCATTTTTCTTCACTACTTCAGTGTTGATTATACACCTTGTGCACCAGAATCTAACAGGCTAGCATCTCCCCCTTTGACCCCTGAATTTGGTACCTCCACTTCACCGGAATGGTCATAGGGCCCACGCTTGGACTTACCAGGAAGTCGTTTCCGAGTCAGAATCCTCCTCCTCAGGGGTCACTGGGGCTTCTGATTCCTCTCCTGCGGGAGGGGCGACCTCTGCTGTCTCTTTCGACTTTAGTTGCTGTTTCGCGAGGCTTCGCTGGGGACTTTTCAAGGTTTTCTTTCCTTCCTTTGGCGCCCCTTTGGCTCCAGCTTGACTCTGCAGTTCACAGCCCGGTGACCTTCCTTCCCGCATCGAAAGCAGGCCGAGGGTTGGGTCTGCCGCCACTCCTCCCTTCTGAGGTTTAGGAGCCTCTTGAGGGCGTGGGGGGGAAAACTTGCTCCACCCATAACCTCCCCGCCGTATTACTTCCGGATTAAATCAATTTCCAACTTCTTCTGCCAGCAAGTACCACATCTGCAAATTATTGGGGTCTCTTTCTAGCAGTGCATCTCTGGTACACATCTTCATTTAGACCATCTTTTTACAGTTCTATCAGGGCTTCTTGGGCCACCCCTCGGAAATGGCCTGCTAACTGTCTAAATGCTTGGGTGTAATCAGCCACAGACCTCCGCCCCTGTTTTATGGTTTTCATCCTAATTTGAGCCTTTCGCTCCGCCAGCTGGGTCCTCAAACTTGGCCCCGCAGTGCAGCCATAAATAGGTTATAATTCAGCAACTGAGGAGCATTATCATTATGCAAAGTCACCATCCACTCTGCGCTATTCCCTCCAGAGCCCTGGTAACACACCTCACTTGGCTGCTTCTGAGGGAAAATCCTCCCCATACTCCTCCATATGGCTCCAAACCTGAGCTAGGAAAAATCCCAAGGCTTTGGATCCCCTCCGTATTTTACTTCTAATGGAGGCAGCCTAGGAGCTCTACGCCTTCTAGGAATTCACCTCCGCTGAAGGCCCCGGGGCTGCTGCTGGATCGGGTTGATTTATGGGAGAGGGAGCTGCTCTGCTTCTCCTGGCTGGGGTCTCTCTTCCCTCCCCTTCATACCTTTGTGAAGCTTGAGGTTGTTCAAAGGCTTCATTCAGGAGTCTCCTGGCTTGATCCAGCAAGAGTTCCCTCTTTTCCCTTCTCTTGCCAAGGCTCCTCTTTTCCGCGCCGGCGGGTAGTTGTGAACTCCAGGGGGGGGTTCCTCCTCCAGATTTTTCCAACCAACCCCAACTGACCATCTTGGGCTTCACACTTAAATCCTCTTTCCAGACTGAGCTCTGCTAGCGCTCGGGCTTCCTGCATCAGCAAAGAATCTTGCCCTCTCAATGGCTCCCGGATCCTCTTGGTCACTATTTGAAGATGACATGATGTCCAGGCCCCCTCAGAAGAAAATTGGGTATTCCTCCGGTGGGCAGGTGGCGAGATTCAGAATAATGTCAGGCGGAGCTCCATTCAAAATCCAGGAAAGAAATACTTAGACTCTTTATTTTAGAGAAAAGATATCTTTTACTGAAAATGAAAGTGGTAGCAACCAAAGAATTCTGAAATCTGAGAAATTTAGGCGCGCAATTCACATATAGAAAGTGATGGATATGTTCTACCCCATAGTCAAATGAACATTTCCAATTAGAAGTTTGGAACATGATCATGTGGGCATCTTCAGGTGATGATGAGGCTCTGTGTCGTTGACCTTGGCATATTTTGATAAGGGGTTGCAGTTGCGCAGAGAGAAGAAAAAGCTAAGCGAGAAATAGAAACCTAACTCTAACTTATGCTCCCCCCTCCCAATTTATACAACAAATGAATGTAACACCTCCAGCTCACTTCCCCCAACTTATTCCTATCTCCCCTCTTCCCCCTCCGTTACGTATGGCAAGTTTCGAAAGAATGCAAAGCAATAGCAGAAGATCTTGAAGGCTGACAGTTACTATAAGTTTTGTGCTTCCGCCGTTAAGGGTCTACTGGGAGCTGTTGGTATGTCCTGTGCCAGGTCTAGTTTGGCGAAAACCTTCTCCCTCAAGAGAGTGCAGTAGGTGTTGCACAACTGGCACCGGGTACACGCTCTGTTGCAACACGTGGTTCAGGGTTAGCCTTGTAGTCCGCACAGATTCGAACCGACCCATCTGGCTTAATTGGTTGTCACAATTGGTGTTTCCCCATCTAGCGTGGTCGACCGGTTTCTAAAACCCTTGATCTATCAATTTTCTAGTTGTTCTTCTTATTTTTTCTTTTAAAGCAAAAGGGACCCGTCTGGCCTTTAGTCTTTTAGGGTTATTCTGTGGGTCTAGACTGAACGAAATGGGGGTTCCCTGATACCTGCCTAGGGAGCCGTCGAAGACGTCCTGGAATTCTCGGATCAGGTCTTCTTTCCCAGTCAGTTGCAGCCACCCAGTCTACTCCGGTCATCCCGATGCCCAATGGTGCGAACCATTCGATACCCAGGAGGCTTGGTCGATCTCGGTCGACTATTGTTAATGGTAGTACTACGACATGTTGCCTGTAAGCAATTCGAAAAATGTCCCAGGCCGATTACAGGGATTTCGGTTTCCCTGATAATCTTTGAGGGTTAGTTTTTGTCTCTGGAGTTCCTTGGTTTTGAGTTCAGGGATTAGTCTTTTTGAGGGTGTCCCACGACACCAATGGATAGGAATGATCCAGAATCAACTTCCATCTCGCAGGGGCTGTCTTTCGATTTTTACAACAATTTTTACTTTCTTCCCGCTTTCCGTCTGAGCGCTTCCGATAGTGAAAGTTTGGTATGCTTTCCCCTCGCGTTAGTGACTTGCCTGTTTTCGCTGCCACTTTCTCATGGAGAGTCTTGGCTCAGGTTTTGCTGGGAGTCATTTCGTCTCTTTGGGCTGTAATTCTTTTTGTTTCTGCAGACTTTCTCGATATGCCCCCTTTTCTTCTGCATGCTCTGCAAATGGCATCGAGGAATCTGCAATCGGCTCGGGGATGGTTTCCCCGCAGCCAGCACATTCCCGCCGATTTCTATTTTCACGCCCTTTCTTGCTAGCATATAGGCGGTGGATTTCCGTGTCTTCCTCCCCGAATTCTGATGTCTCTTTGAGTTCTTCGTGATGAGTGGTTGTGGGAGGTTGTTTTTTTCCTCTGGCCGGGCTTTTTTCATCGTTATTTTGCATCATTGTTTTCATCTTATCTGCCGATTTTTGGCGGCTTCAGCAGCCGAGGCTTCTGCAATAGCTTCGGCTACTGATATGTTGGGTTTTTGTTCAGTAGTTTGCTCTGTATGGTTGAGTTCTCTAACCCCAATATCACTCGATCCCGCATCGCTTCATCTAAGTTAAGAAACTCGCACGCTCCCCCTATTTGGCGTAGTGGCGCTACAAAATCAGCAATGGTTTCGCCTTCTTTCTGGTCTCTCCGATAAAACTCGTGCCGCTTTTATTAGATTTGACACCACTGGTGCATAGTGGCCTTTAATGTTCTTTGGAGCTCGGTCCACGTCAGTTGTTTGACATCTCGGGGCTTTGCAAAGCCTTGGCCATTTTAAAAATCACGGGCCCACAGTGTGTCAAGAAGACGGCTCTTTTTCGTTGGTCTGAGATTTCCTCCATCTCATTGCTCTCTAGGTACATCTGGAAACGGTCTACGTAAGATTCCCAATCTTCTTCATTGGGGTTGAAGGGTGCGGGCGGCGCATTGTTTCCACCCATTTCTCTTTGTCTGGCTTGTCTGTCACCGCGTGCTCCGTCTCGCGTTTAGGACGATCCCACCTTCGTCGCCAGTGTTCCGTCCAGAAAAACGCGAGGTAGACCGGGTTCCAACAACAAGTCTTTATTTCACATATAGTTGTAACAACAGAACATTGGCTAAGCAGCGACAGCCCTTTTTTATCTTTTTCTGTCTGCCGGCTGGTAGCCAATGACAAGCATTTGGTTTTGCCGCCCTCGGGCGGCTTCGTGGATTGGTTCCTATTGAACCAATCCTCTTCTAGGTTTTGTTAGCCAATCAGAATAAAGTATTTGGAGTCTACTATTATTTATACAGAACAGATATGATTCTTTTTCAGGATCTCTTAAGAACATTTTTTTTGCAAATGTAATGGTGTTCATTGCTGCATCTCCCAGCGCTGGCTGTGGCATCATCATGCAAAAATGCACAATCTTCCCCTTTTCCCCTGACTTTCAACCTACAGTACAATAGAAACAGAAATTAGGCAGTGGGGAGTATTTCCCACATAGCAGCACCAAACAGTTCCTAAGTTTACAGTTCATCTAGCTCAGAGTTCCCCAAACTTTCTGGGTTGGTAACCCAGAGCAGGTTAAGGGGCGGGAGAGGGAAGTGGATGATTTTGTGGGAGAGGCAGACAGATTTGTGTGTGCATGGACACCCGCAACATTTGCAGCAAAACTCGCGTGAGTGAGGCTGCGACCATCCACAATTACTCTTTTGCAAGGGTATGCAAGCACCCCAATGGCGCTCCCATGAGTGAGACTACAAGTGCCTGCAATAAGTCTCATGTGAGTGGGGCCACAAGTACCCACAATGAAGGCCTCATTGCAGACTCTTGTGGCCTCACTTGCGTGAGCCTTTTTGTTGCACAAGTGGGTCTGCGATTGCTGACATCACTCTTATTAGTGTTCCCGAGCATCCATGTATATGCGTGCACCCTAGCCACCCACTCACCTGGCTGGTAGCAATAAGGCCAGGGGCCAGTAGTGGGCTGCCACCCACAGTTTGGGGACCACTGATCTAGCTGAGCTTTGCCTTCACAAATATGAGAATTCATGCATTCATCTATTGGAAAATATTAATTGTACAACATATGTGTGTTTTAGATGATTAGCGAACTGGAGGCTAAAACATATGGAGAAAGTTGCAGGAATTGGGTATGTATACTTTAATGAAAAGAAGGACTAGGAGTGACATAATAGAATTCTTCCAATATCTAAAGCAGTGGTTGCCAACCAGTGAGCTGGGGACCACAGGTGGTCCTTGAAAAAATTTGGGTGGTCCGCAGAGAAATGTCCACACACCCCCAAGCAATTAATCCAGGGTGCTCGGGAACACAAGGCTGTGCCGCCCACATGGCCCGCCTACCCGCTGGCCCCCACCCTGTGGCCAAGTGGAAAACTTACCTTGAGTAGAGCCATGCAAGCTGGAACTGGAAGGCAAGACCAATGGCGGGAGAGGGAAATCCGCCCCAGGGTGGCTTGCTGACGTTGGTGGAAAAGTCGATCCCATATTCCACAACTGCAGTAGTCACAAGACTGGCCCTTTGGTTATCCTGGAGCACCTCCTTCAGTCCGTGGTAGGCCGGTGCCCCCGGGTGAAGGAGCAGCTGCTCTGGGATAACCAAAGGCCAGTCCTGTGACTACTGCAGCTGTGGAATATGGGACTGACTTTCCCACCAATGTGAGCAAGCCACCGTCAGTCAAAACTCATATCAATGGTCCATGGGATTTAAAATTATGAGCTTGGTGGACCCTGAGGTCCAAAAGGTTGGTGACCCCTGGTCTAAAGGACTGCCACAAAGATGAAGGGGTCAGCCTATTTTGCAAAACACCAGAAGGCAAGACAAGAAGCAAGACAAGTAATTGAGGGGAGAAGCAACCTAGAACTAAAGAGAAATTTCTTGACAGAACGATTAATTAGCGGAACAACTTGCTTCCAGAATGAAATGGATGCTCCAACACTGGAGGTTTTTAAGAAAAGACTGGACCACCATTTGCCTGAAATATTATAGGGTCTCCTGCTTGAGCAGAGGGTTGGACTAGAAGACCTCCAAGGTCCTTTCCAACTCTGTTACTCTGTTATTCTAATGAGCTCAGCATTCTGGACTCTAAGCAGAATTCTGAACATGGTATTTACACAGGCAGTTCTCAATTTCCATTGCTAAGCAAGGCAACTGTTAAGCGCCATTGCTCCTGATTTTATGATTTTTTTTTCCACAAGCGGATCACTGTGGTTGTTAATCAAATCACGTGACAGAATCCAGCTTCCCCCCTCGACTTCGCTTGTTGGAAACCCATTGAGAAGGTCACAAATGGGAATCACATAACCCCAGAATGCTGCAACATCCGTTGACTGTTTTGCCAGGAGACCTGGTGCCCCCAGGGTGATATGGAGCCCAACAACTGGTTGGTTTAATTGCTGTCGCTTTGTGTTGTGGTTTATTGAGTTTTGTATTGTAATTGGGGTTTTATTTCCGTAAGCAGCCCAGTGTCAGTATGAGGTGGGCGGCCATATACATTTTCCAAATAAATAAAAATAATGAATAAATACATGGCGGTTGCCAATTGACCAAAGTCTGATCATGGGGAAACCATGATGGCTGTATTTAGAATAGAATAGAACAGAACAAAATAGAATAGAATAACAGAGTTGGAAGGGACTCTTCCAACCCCCTGCCTAGGCAGGAAATCCTACACCAGTTCAGACAAGCTTCTAGTGTTGGAGCATTCACAACTTCTGGAAACAAGTTTTTCCATTGATAAATTGTTCTGTCAGGAAATGTCTCCTTAGTTCATAGTTGCTTCTCTCCTTGATTAGTTTCCCCCCATTGCTTCTTCTCCTGCCCTCAGGTGCTTTGGAGAAGAACTTGACTCCCTCTTCTTTGTGGCAGCCCCTGAGATATTGGAACACTGCTATCATGTCTCCCCTAGTCCTTTTTTTTATTAGACTAGACTTACCCAGTTCCTGCAACCTTCTTTATATGTTTTATCCTCCAGTCCTCTAATCATCTTTGCTGCTCTTCTCTGCAGTCTTTCTAGAGTTTCAACATCTTTTTTACATCGGGGTGACTAAAACTGAATGCAGTATTCCAAGTGTGGCCTTACCAAGGCATTATAAAGTGGTATTATTAACACTTCACGTGATCTTTGAAAGGGCCAATCATACAGTAAATTATTTCAGTTCTGTTGTAAGTTTGAACGGTCACTAAATTAATGGCTATAAGTTGAGAACTACCCATATTGCATTTTGAGTTCTATTAGTGGGGCCAAAACGTTTTAGAGGGCAACTCCTGAAGGCTGGAAGCCAGGGGGCTCTTTCTAAGATAAGATCTGAGCTGGGGAGAGCCTCAGTGGAGGCCTTTAGCTTTCAGCTCTTGCCAACTGAAAGGGAAAGAGGAAACTTACGTTGCATTTGCTCCATCAAGCCACTTCCAGGATTGATTTGGTTCTCTCTTGAGGCCAATCCAAAAGACATGGTTTCTTATGAGCATCATCACAAAATCCTTTAAAAACGAAAGCTATGCATGTTACAAGCTTGCATATCTTTTGACCTGTAATCTAACCTTAATACATCACAGCTAGACACTCCTGCAGGGAAGGGCAAAATTAGAAACCTGCATCTGGTTAAACTTTTTTGAAGTAATTTTTAAACATTTTGTAAAAGGTAAAATGTTCCTACAGCTAAACATCTCCTGTTTTTACTGTTGGGTGTCCTGATTTTATTTCCGCCCCTGGTGTTCACATTGTGAAGCATTAGGAAATTCTTACCAGAAAGAAGCAGATGGCATAGACCTATTCCAATGAAGTTTAGAGTGACATTGATTTTTTTTAAATTTTCAGAAAGCAAGCTTTGTGAAACTGGCATCCTTTGGAAGGTAGAGGTTTAAAAGGATCCTGAAACATTTGGACAGAAAAGCACCTAGGGGAGAGGAAGAAGGCGGAGTCTCCTCGCTGACTCTCTGCGGCTATGGTCCATGCTCTTTCGTTGGAGAGCCCTGATCATTACAATTAGGGGCTGAAGCTGCCTTGGACGGGCGGCGGAATAAGGGGAAGCTGCAAGCCAGGTTGAGGGGAGCCGCATCTCCCCCCCCCCCCCCAGGCTTGGTCTTTTGCCCCCTGAAGATGCAGTAGCGTGGGTTTAAATGGCCACTCCGAAAGGAGGGAGCTAACAGTGGATTAAGATTTGTGCAGGAGGAAGAAAGAGGTGGATAAACATCTGAATCAGCGACAACTGGCAATACAACTAACAAAAAGTACCCGTGGGATTAAGGTAAACATGATTTTTAAGAGAAGAAAATGAGCGGCGAAATTACAAAGGGCACAGGGGGAAAAAAAAGAAAATATTTTGACAGCTAAGCAGGCGTTCGAACACCGGAGAAAAGAAGAGCCGGAACTAAGATTTAACTAATTGAACTAAAAATATTTTGGGGAATAAACGGCAAAAATAAAGCTGGACTTAAGATTGTCAAAAATAATAATATAATTTAAGAACAAATTGGAGACTGGACTCTGCTGGAATATTGAGATTCGAAAAACCCTAATAAAAATAGGAAAGTGAAGACTTTTGTAAAATGGAGAGTCCACCCTTTTGACAAAACTTGAGCTCAAACAAAAAGGGAAAGCATCTTGGTTTCTGAATGAACTTGTGTGGGATATAAACATTAAAGAAGTATTGACAAAGTAAGATCTTGCGAAAGGAAAGCAGAACCAGAATAAAGGAAAAAAGCAATAGTAAAGACTGACTGTGGGATTGAGTGTGATGTTTTTGGTTATTAGACCCTGGCTGATTAACTGAGAACTTTAGAAAACTTGAAAGAAGAAAGAAGGAAAGTAAAGTGGGTTTTTTTTGTGGACTTTTAACAATTGTAAATATAAGAATGTTATAATGATGAGTATCTCTTGGGAATTAAAACATGGAACTAAAAATTGAGAAAGTACTACAGGAAAGACGTTGAATCACTTTGCTCTGTGTTTAGAAAAAATGAAATGGCGATTGAAGAAACAAGAAGAAAGAGTTTCAGAGGAGCAGGAATCGACTCAAGGAGAAGACATTTTAAATAGACATTAACACAAAGAAAGAAAGGTTAAAAGTTGAGACTTAGAAGGCAATCAAAGGGGAATTACCTGTGATGGGAAAGACAGAAAGAGCTCAGCAGAAAGGAGAAGGCAAGATATTAGAAAGGAGGGATTATAAACTGGAATGAGAAAAGATATGGGAAGGGGAGGAGAAGCAATAAGAAACAGGCGGCATGAAATAAAGAAATAGTAAAATGTGAAAAGAAAGTTGTGTTTTTTCAGAAGATAATGGTTGATGAATTGAGAAAGGGGATTCTGCAGGGTGACAAGGGGTAATAAGAATTTTCTTACAATTAATATTTAGAAAATAGGGTAACTATAGATATTGATAACTCTTATTGGAAAATTAAAGGGGGAAAATATGCGTGGAACTCAAATGAAAAGATGCATATGATTATTATTGTAACTTCTTAAAAATAATTGTTTATTGAGAGTCAGATGAGGCAATAAACGTATATTTTTAATCACTGACGATGTTCACACTCCAAAGCAGGTAAAAGGGGGGAACCTATACTTGTTCTTTTTCTAAGTGTTTAAAATTGTATTAATCTAGAATTTATAAAAGATGTGTAATGGAAAGGAATATGACAGACTAAGAACCAACTAATTAATAATAATATGGACTATTAAAAGCCAAGAGAGACATTGGTAACTTGTTTATTATCATTTTATATATTATTATTATTTTATTATTATTTTATTATTTATTTATTAGGCAAACACATCTGTTTTATTATTTTAAAATAAAATTAAAAGTTATATTTGAAATTAATTTAAATGAAACAAAAGACAGTTTCATTGAGATTATGAAAGGCTAGAATTAATGTGTTTGTTTTCTTTCCTTACTGAAAATTGGAATGGAAAAGGTTAATAATAGAATTAAGTATCATATATAAATGTATAAATTGCTGTCATATTTGTATGTAAAGGTGATGACCGAATATTGTCCTTAAAAAGAGATTTTTGTTTTTAATATGAAAAACTGAATAAAATTTGTTAATAACAAAAAAAAAAAGGCACCTAGGGAGATATTATGTTTATTCTAAAGATATCAGGAGAAAGTCATTTAACTTTTCCATGTTGTAGGACAGGGGTGTCAACCTCGATTTTCTTATGGGCCACATCAGGGCTGTTTGACCTTGGGGGGCCAGGGTGAGTGTGGCCAGCTTGGCATCACTCGTGTTGGGGGAAGCTATGGTGGCCGGAGAGCTCTGCCAGGGAAAACGGATTCAGAAGCTCCATTTTCGCTGGCACAGGCACCACGGGCCGGTCTTTTGCTGTTTCCAAGTCAGCCCCACAGGCCAGATCTAAGCATCCTGCTGCCGGATTCAGCCCACAGGCCTTGAGTTTGACACCCATGTTGTAGAAGATCTATGCACCATCAATGAAGCAACATTATTTCTAGGAAATAATTTATGGTAGTCAAAACCAATTACATTACTCACCATTTCCTCGTCTGTAATTTTGGCTAGGGAAGCATTGTGCAAAATACAGAAGTTCTGGCTATCCTCCCAGTTCTTTTCCTCTGTTGAAAGTTTGTAGCAGTGTCCCTCATGTCCAATCCAATCAGATGGACATATAACAGGTGGACACATAACAGATGGATATTTTATCACATCCTTTTGGTGATTTGATGGCATTGATCTTTCTAAAACAGAGAAAAATGGAAAAAATATTCATTTATGCAGTTCTGTTCCTATAGGTAGGGTGGGATCAACTTGCTGAATTACAACCTCCTAGTGAGTTCTAAAGTCTGGATAAGAAGCCCCATGTTCTAGCACAGTGGTGGCTAACCTTTTGGGTTCTTGTGCCAAAAATTGTGTGCATGCTTGCATACCCGTGCTCGCATGCCAGCATCAAGAAGGCAATGCGCGCCCCCCCCACCCCATATGCATGCACATGTAATCCCCGCCCACCCACCCCCACCAACCCCTTATCTGCACTGGCCTCACAGCTGATTTTCAGCCAGTTTGAGGCTTTTTTTTTGGCCTCCCAAGGTCTTGAGGAAGGCTTCTGCAGGTTTTGCAGGCTGAAAACTAGCCCCATTTCATCATTTCCGGTATTTTTGGAAAAACAGGAAGTAATGAAATGGGACTAGTTTTCAGCCTGCAAAGCCTGTAGAAGCCTTCCTCAAGCCTTTGGGAGGCGGAAAAAGGCCTCAAACTGGCAGAAAATCATCTGTGAGGTGCACACATGCCCAGTAAGGTAGGTTTGCCTGCAGCTCGTGTGCCACCACAAATGGCTCTGCATGCCACCTGTGGCAAGTGTGCCATAGGTTCGCCATCACGGTTCTAGCACAACAGTCTCCAAGCATTCTGGCTTTGTGGACTGGTATAGTGGGTGCTTCCACACACTGTACCAGCCCACATGTTTGGTGGGCAAACATGCGTGCAGCTCCATTTGCACAAGTGGTGGGCTGCTCGGACAAATGTAGCTGCACACACTCCTCCACTCCTTGCATAAGTGGAGCTGTGCACATGCACTCACCCGCTGCTTCTGCAACCCGGTTTTGAATAGGCCACGGCCCAGTAGAGGCCACAGCCCAGGGGTTAGGAACCCCTGCTCTAGCAGTTATAATCACCTCTGTCCTATAATCCTCAGATTAAAGCCCCTGTCACACTGCACCAAAGGATGCAAAGAGGATGTAAAACGGACAAAAAACCTTGCCATCCGTTTGAAAACGCAATTACCCACTGCCTCCGATTGGCTTCCTCTCTATCCGTTTCCAGAATCCGTTTATTGCATGTTTCCATCCAGCTCCACAAGTTTTGGGCTCTGCCTAAAACTTTTGTGCGGAAAATGTATCCAATTCGTCCGTTCTGCATTCTGCTATGCATCTGTTACGCAATCCGTTAGCATCCACTATATCTAGCTAGGCATCGCGGCGCGATCCGCGCAACTCCATCCGCCGAGACGCAGGGAGGAAGGCGGAACGACGCATGAACGGATGCAGAACGGAGAGCAAACGGATGCCTAGCGGAAACAAAGCGTTAAAAATGGAAAAAAGTCGCCAGAGGGGACCAATCTCGGATATTAAGAATGTCAGAGGATTTCCTTAGAGGATGCCTAGAGGGATGCCTATGAGGCATGCAAAGGGACACCTAACACTGCCTATTAACAAAAGGGGGGAGCAACTCGCCTGCATCTCATCAGACCACGCAGCCCAGCGTGTGCAGACCTCTGCAGCCTTCATCTTGAACTCTATCCTCTTCCACAAGGACATCCAGTCGATGTCCACGCGTGGGATTGCGACAAAATCCTTTCGGAAAGCCAACAGTCCTTGCGTGCACCAGCTGCCGAACCTCTACAGTCTCTGGTGAACAGTACTACAGGGAAGAAAAGGAGAGCACCAAACAATTAGTCTGGCTCCCAAGATGGATTCACAGCAAGAGCACAGTTACCATACTTTTCGACAAGTGTGGTTGGAAGCTTCCAGCGATGCGAAGAACATCGGGCGTTCCAGACTTCAATTGAGGATTGCCTCCAGACCATGTTGAACTTGGTCTGCAGCGGCTGACAACCAGAGCTTGACAAGACAAACACAACTTCCCGCCCAGCTCGAACTGGCCAAAGGTTGACATCACTCTGTTGCCACCTGGCCTCAGGGAACCACTACAGGAAAGCTGACAGTACAGCTGGAGGTGCCACCCTAGCACCAGCACTTTTTGTCAGAGAAGTGGTGGCAGGCCATCATCGAAAGAAATCACAAGGAGGAGTTCCATCCAAGTGCCCCTCCACTTGAAGAAGGCTGGAAGAAAGTGCCAGAGCAGTGGTATCAGAAGTGGAAACTTCCGCCACACCGTTGGAGCCATAGATGGGAAGCACGTGGCCTTGCAAAAGCTCGCAAGCAAGTCAGGAGTCCATTATCACAACTACAAGGGCTTCTTCAGCCTATTCATCTTCGCCAATGGTCGATGCCTGAACTACAAAGTTCAATGTACATCGATGCTTCAGCAACGGGTTCAAGCTTCAGGACCTACAGGAGGGGCTGGAACGCAACCTCATCATGGCCTTCCAGTCCAGACCCCCTTGCCCAACGGCACCAAGATGTTGCCGCCTACTTCATGTGGGGGATGACACCTTCTACCTCAGAAGACTACCTCATGAGCCCTCCCTCACGATGCCTCACGTGAAGAAGAGGATCCTTCAACTTACAGGCTGTCCAGGGCCAACAAGACACCAACCCCCCCAAGGCGGTTGTGTGGAGAACGCCGTTTGGGCATCCTGGCCACAGGTTCCACGTACTTCTCACCAACACTGCAGCATCGCCAAGAGCACATGAGAGGATCATGGAAGGCTTGCTGATTTTATATTTATTTTTCCCCCTTTTGGCCACAATCATCATCATGGCACCGCTTACCCAGTCTTGCAGAACAAGGCTCGTGGTCTCCAGCAAGGCGATGGGGACATGGAGCCTGGGGAATGGAGGCAAGGGCAAAACCTGATCGACACTGAGGATGATGCAAGGCCCAACAAGAGCTTCACATGAGGCGAAGAAAGCAGCCGCAACCTCCTGAAACACTGGTGCAACTCCCCAGCTGGGAGTTGGTGGGAGTGCAAGACAAGGATGGTAGATGCTTTGAATGGATGCTTCTTCAGCCTGTCTCATCACACGGATGACGAATTGGCCATGTATGTGCCGGTGGGCCTACAAATGAAGCAGGGCAAGTTCTAATAAAAGAGTTGTGTTTATGTTGACCATGTGTGGATTTCAACTGCATTACATTGTAAACTGATATCATGAAAGGGCCATAGGGGTAGGCAACCTGGGAGGGATGGACCTAACAGTCCCACTATGCTTGCACTGGAGATTTATCTAATCCCACACACTATTACCCATCCCATACTCATCCCGCCCATCCCACAAGGTATCCCTTCCCATCCCACAGGTGATCCCTTCCCGATCCACAGCTATCTTACCCCATTGCCCAAAGGTTCCCTTCATCCCACAGCTATTCTACCCATCCCAAAGTAATCCCTTCCCATGCCCACAGCTTCTTAACCCATCCAAAGGTATCCTTTCCATGTCCCACAGCTATCTGTAACCAATCCCAAAGGTATCCCTTCCATCCCACAGCTATCTTAACCCATCCAAAGGTATCCCTTCCATCCCACAGCTATTTAAACCCATCCCACAGGTAGTCCCTTCCCAGCTCCCACAGCTATCTTAACCCATCCAGAAAGTATCACTGCCATCCACTGCTCATCTTAACCCATTCCCAAAGGTTTCACTGCCCATCAATGCTATCTTAACCCATCCCACAAGCATTGAAAGGCTAAACCATTTTCAAAAGTTTCCACCCCAGACTATTATAGAAAAAAATTAATGAAGCAAGTGTGTGAAACAAAGATAAATTTATTATAACAAAGCTGTTTAAAATAAACATGACCAATCAAGTGTCCAATAAAGTCCACAAATATCAGGCCAGCCAGTCTTTCTGAAGCCACTCTCTTGTCACTCGAGGGAGTGTGTGCCCAGTCTAAGTGTTAGGGTGCGGTTATGCTGGGGAGGTGGGATGCTGTTGCAGTGTTGGTCTGAGGGTTGTTGGAAGTGCCTGGCCCCGAAGGACAACAGGGGGATGGTGTGTTGGAGGAAGCTCTCAGACAAGCTGGCTCAGCCCCATGATGTTGAGAACTCCTTCCTCCATGCATGGGTATGTCAAGCCCCAAAGTCTTGATGGAAGATGTACTGAGAGCGGGACATTGGCTTATGGGATGGAGAAGGAGCAGCTGTTAAGTGGGGCCTCGCCCTGGTCAATAGACAGACTGGAGAGTAGAAGGACGGACCGTTGGTAAGGGCATCGCTGATCAGTTACGTCTGGCATCTTTGCGAGATGAAAAAGCGGTGGCATTGTGGCATCAGTGAGAACCGACTGAGCACCGGTAGCATCGCCCGATGACTCATGAATTGCCTGCATTTCCGGAAAGAGGATGCTGTCTGATGCTGTGACCTCCGAGGTAAGCTAGTAGCCCTGGTAGGTGAGGGCTGTGGGAAGCCTTGGTATGGGAGGGGACACTCACCTGGGGTAGAGGAGCACGACCTGGAATGGGTCGCGGAAGCAAGGTTCCTCAGAGGTACTGGAAGAGGTTGATAAAACAGCGTGGATGATTCCCTCCCTTTCACCAACCTAGGTATGGTGATCCGCCAATCTCCATTGAGCGGTCGGAGGGTTACATAAACTTGAGGAGGCTAGCGGAATTGGGGAGGAGAGATTCAGATGGGGACCAGCTGAGAGAGGCAGACCTACTGCTTGAGTGCAGGATGGTGATACCCTGATCAATCCAACCAGCGACCTATGTGGACTCTCTGACCCCTCCATGCGGTCTGGCTCTCTGCCTTACTTGGGGAGCGGAACGGTGTGGGTTGATCAAAAAAAAAAGAGAACTTCAGGCAGGCACGGATGGAGACATCGATGTCTCCTTTATCAATCCCACCGACACCACGGAGTCCACTCTCGCTCATCCCACCATGCTGATTCACGCGACCTGCACAACCGGGGTTTTACTCCGGCCGTCGGCACGCTCCACGATAGCTGCATGGAGACGGGACTGACTCTCGGCCGCCAGAGGACTGCGAATCCCGCAGCGCTGCCGGAGAGAGAGGCTAGACGAGGGGCTCCTGGTAGCTCCTCGATGGCGGACCTCACCCGCCAGGAAGCTTGCACCTGGGCCATGACATAAGTTTCTCTGTCCGTACCACTTAAAACCGCGGCCATGGCCAGATTTTTTGAGAGCTGCGAGCTTCCCGTACCAGTTGTGCATGTGCTTCCACCAGCCAAAGGAAGCACCTCCGGAAGTGTAGGCCCGGCTCTCGCCCTCTCTCTCCAAGCAAGCTGCTTCCGCTTGGTGTCATGTACCGCTCGCGTGTCCCTTCCGCCACCAGATTAGTCTGTGCTCTCGTCAGCCACTCCAGCACCTCATCCTCCGTGCGCTTCCTCAATGTAGTGCTGCTCCCTCTCCGTTGTTGACATTACGCCTCTTCCTCCTTTGGCAGGACAGATGGCCGCTCATAGAGGGGCTCCCAGTTAGTACGGGGACGCTACCTCCACACCATACAGCAGCAGGCACCAGCAGCACGGCAGGATCACTACATCGCAGCAGCAGCAGCATAATCACAGCCAGGAAATCATAATCAGCAGCAGCAGCAGCAGCGCAAGCAGCAGACCGGATCCATCAGCAGCAGAGAGTAAGCACCAGAGCAGGGTCCAGCAAGACCAGGGAGCACCAGCAGGACCACGCAGGACCAGGAGCAGCTTCAGCCAGAGTACGCAGAGAAGCACCATGCCAGGAGCAGCTACAGCAGGCAAGTCCAGCAACAGAAGAGCGAGCCCAAGCAACAGAACCCCAGCAGAAGATGAGTCGGGGGACATGGCGGGAGGGTGGCCCTGTCCCTCTTGCAGAGATGGCGGAGTTTGAGGCTTTCGCTTCTCACCAGATGGTGGGGTCGTTGCTGGCTGGAGGAAGGCTGGCAGGCACAGAGGCATCCTAGCAGGAAGCCTGGCGGAACGCCTAGCACATGGGGAAGCCTTGCAGGAAGCCTAGGCAAGGGAAGGCAGGCACAAGGCTGGCACCAAGGCTGGCAGGAAGGCTGGCCAGGAGCTTGTTAGGAAGGCTGGCAGGAAGGCTGGCAGAAGGTAGGGCACCCAAAGGCTGGCAGACAGGACTGTGGCAGGGAGGGCTGGAAGCAGGCTTGGCCAGCAAGCTGGAAGGGAGCGTGAACGGCAGGCTGCACAGCAAGCTTGGTAAGGGAGCTGGGAAGGCAGGGTGGCCAGCCAAGCGCTGCGCGGAGGCTGCCCAGGGGCGGAGGCAGGCTGGGAGGCAGGCTGCAGCAAGGCTTGCAGGCCACGACATGCACGCAAGAAACTCCGAGGCTACTAGCAAGGGCCAGGGTACTGTCCTTCCAAATGCTGGCCACGTTGCCGAGCTGCTTCCCTGTCATATCCGCGCGGGCTTGCGCATGCATACCCCCGGGCATATCGCAATTAACTCAGGCATCGTTAGGCTCTCCGCTGTGCATTCCGCTAGGCTACACTGTTGCATCCGCTTCATGCCGCCTGTCGCATCCATTTGCATCCGTTGTCGTTTCTGTTCTGCGTGCTCCACTTTGTGAGGGCGCCCGGAAAGACCCCTGCCGGTTCTGCACCGATCCACTTCCATCGCCTGGGCTTCCGTTCCGCCATTCGCTTGCATTCTGCCCTGCGTCACAATTATGCAAACATTTTCACCTCTTGTGCAGCGCGGAATAACAACGGATGTAACATTTTTCTCTTCTGTTGTGTCCTTTTTGCATCCGTTGGGCAGTGTGACACGGCCTTAATAGAGGTTGTGGACCTGAGTAGTGATTTGCATGCTGGAAAATTCAATTACTCATCCATGAATCTTCTTTGTGGGATTTTCCAATAATTTGGTTGACCTATTGTATATTTGGTCTACCTACTTCACAACTGCTGCTTCTGGTAGGAAAATGCTAAATTAAAAAATGCATGTTTGTTTTATTTTTTTATATCTACGTCTACTGCTACAGTCAGCTGGCAAAAAAAGACCCAAATGTTTACTGTTTGCAATTCATTTTCCTAATATGTCCCTTAAACCATTATTTTGGCTCTTCTCACTGGTGCCTAATGGCTATTTCTTCCCTCTAGCTATCTCATTCTGGATAAATCTCACAAAACAAGACTCAGTGATACTTTCAAGCAAACACAGGGTTTTTTTTTCCAAACAAAGGAAATGAGGTTTCCTGACTAGAGAAAGTGCAATGACTAAAACCCAGGACAAGGCCAACTTTTATGTTTCTGACCTAACTGCAGAGGTCATTCAGCTTCATGGAGTCACCTTAAGAAACTTTTCATAGGCACAATAGATCTGGATTCCTTACCCTGGTAATAAAGCAGACAGATGATGAGGATCAAAATGATGAAGATGACATGGGAAATGACAGATACAATTTTTACATTTCTGCATTTATTACAAGTCCATTTGAATGTCTGGTCACTTGCTGCTAACAAAAAAGAGAGAGAAACAAGATATATCAACATTCAACTGCTACACCAAAGGAAGATAGGGGGGAAATCTGGAAGCACTTGGTTTTCCTTGAACTGAAATCCCCAAATAAAATTCTATACACACTTCGAAATTGCTAAGTTTTTCTTGCTTTTTGTTTTGCCTTTATTTTTAAATTTCCAAACTTAATAGTTCTCTTGAGTCAGCCAAAATGTCACTCTAAGTCTGATGAAAATAAACTAATACAGTCCAATGTTCTCACTGAGAAAATAAAACTTTGGTTGAGGGGTGGATATCTCTTGCAGTACCTAATCTGGGCCAGTCACCCTAACCCCAATCATCCTGGTTGCTCTTCTCTGCACTTTTTCTAGAGTCTCAACATCTTTTTTATAATGTGGTGACCAAAACTGGATGCAGTACTCTAGGTGTGGTCTTACTAAGGCTTTATAGAGTGCTATTAGTACCTCACTTGATCTTGATTGTATCCCTCTGTTAATGCAATTTAGGATTGCATTAGCTTTTTTGGCTGCTGCTGCACACTGCTGGCTCATATTTAGCTGGTTGTTGACTAAGACTCCAAGAACCATCCATCCTCCCTCCCTTCGTTTTCCTTCTGTTGGAAGTTTCAATTCCCCCCTCTTCTAGGAAAACAGCCCCCACCCTTAATATTAAAATAGCTGGAGCCAGCTTACTTTTCATCACAAAAGGAAGGAGAAAATTACAGGCATGAGTTACAGAGAAAAAAAACAACCCTACAAACTAGCTAAGATTCTTTCCCATAGAAACCAAATATATGGCAAGCTAATAAAAAAAAAAAAACTCGTGAAAAGCAAATCAAAAGGCCTAACAGGAAACTCAGGATATTGCAACCTAATGCAACAAACAGCTACTATAAAACAATTCCCAAGATCCCAGAAAGAGATCCCAATATCAAAAGACAGGAACTCATCACACACACACAAATCAAAGACTTCAAAAGTTCACACTTACAAAATAAAAAGATCTAAAGGGTATTTTAAAAAAAGGTTTCTCTACTCACAAGATTAGATTAATCCAAGGAACGCTGTGAGATTTCTTACCTGCCTTCCTATTAATAAACTGATTCTGACTTTCAGTGCAACTGACCAAATCATTTTGCGTTTTCTCCCAGCCAGGAAATTTGAATCTACAAAAGGAAAGAACTTTGCCTATTCCTTAAAGGGCACAGGGGTTCTTTTTTCCTTTCCTCCCTTCCTTCCTCCCTCCCTCCCTCCCTTTCTTCCTTCCTACCTACCTACCTAGCAACAGTACCTACATACCTATGGTCCCTGGAACAAATCTCTTTTCTCTCTTCTCCTTTCTGCAGCATCCTGGACAAGGTACATGCCCAGACATGTACAGACTAAAACCTACCGATTGCTGAACTTCTCTCTCTCTCTCTCTCTCTCTCTCTCATTCTGAGATTTAATATACATTTGATGAAAATGACTTGTTAAAACTTNAACCTACCGATTGCTGAACTTCTCTCTCTCTCTCTCTCTCTCTCTCATTCTGAGATTTAATATACATTTGATGAAAATGACTTGTTAAAACTTACTGGGATTCCTCCCTGCTGTGGTCTCATTTGTTCCTTTATTCCATTTATTTTATAGCCAACCCCTGCAGCAGAGAAACTGCGAATGCCTGGTCCCCTGCCTAATGAAGCAAAATTCAACTGGCAAGGTCCAGGAAGAGGGCTTTCTCTCCACCCAATGGCGAGGGGGCCCCCATCCTCCGGGTTTGCTCAAATGTTGGGATATAATAAAATACCTCGGAAACGATGCCCTTCACGTCTCGACTCTTAACCACTACACCAAAGCGGCTCTCTCTTGTTCTTCCATACAGTACATAGTCAGTTAAAAAGCACATCATCACAAAGTGTTCTTACTTTTCCGTAGCGTTTCTGCACTGGAACTCGCTGCAAAGGAATCGCAGGAAGAGCCGCGACTGCTTTCCCCGGTCAAGGGAAAAGGCATAGCGACACCTCGATCACACCGCTCACTCAATGCGCAAAGAAGACACGCTTCGTCATTTTACTACGAATTAAGCCTTCCTCCTCCTCTTCTTGATTGGCTGGAAAGACGAGCACACTGATTCTCCGAGAGAATAATGGTTTAAGAAGCGCAGGGAAGGTGAGCCTGTCTTGTAAATTAAGCCTCTTGCTCATGGGCTAGGATTCAGAATCAAAATTTATTTACCGGTATTTATTTGTTTGTTTATTTATTTATATTTATTTATTTGATTTGTCAATCGCTTACAAGATAATAGGTATAAGTAGATACATAGTTATGAATACATGAAATAGGTCCATATAAGAAAAATAAAAGAAACAATAGGACAGGGATGGTAGACACTTGGTGCGCTGATGCATGCCCCTTACAGTCCTCTTAGGAAAGGGGTGAGGTCAATAGTAGACAGGCTAAGGTTAAAGTTTTTGGGGTTTGGGGAAGAAACCACAGAGTCAGG
>BHFT01000351.1:0-50653 GCA_004320025.1 Laticauda laticaudata
TTTCCTTGGATCAACGAATCTTTTGGTGGTTTTTTTATCTGCTTCCACCTCACATTGGCCATCAAAAATGAAGTCTGGTGGGCCTTCTGGGCCTTGTTTTTGGCCTCTGCCAACAAAAATGGCACAGGGCTGCAGGAGGCTGTCACAGCTAAAATCGGGTATATGTGGTCCTCCCTCCAGCTCTATTTTTGCTGACAGAGGGCTAGCAAAATGAACTAAAAACAAAACAATAGGTGAAATGTTTTCCCTTCTGCATTTGAACGTGCAAGCAGGGACAGGAAAGGAGAAAGGGAAAGAGGAAAGAAAAATAAGGGAAGAGAGCAAGGAATGAAAAATAAGGAAAGAGGAAAGGAAGAAGAAAGAAGAAAAGGAAAGAAAGAAGGGAGGGAGAGAAGACAATTATAATGAGAGTGAGGGAGGAAAAAAGTCCTGCCTTAGCACTTGGCTACCACAGGTGCCCCTGACATGAATGATGTTGAGCTGGCCTTGCCCACCCTGGACACACACACACACACACTCACACACACACCTGAGGTCAAATACAGCCCTGATGTGGCCCTCGATGAAATTGAGTTTGACAGCCCTGATCTAAGGGATGCAAAAAGAGGCAGATCACCAATAATCTATAGATGGTAGATTCCCAGAAGCCCTTGGTCAATTAATTATCTGGTTAGCTAACCATATTTCTTTTCTGTCTTTCCACTTGGGCCTCCCATGCAGTGCATTGTGCAGTCTGTCCTCCTATTTTCTCAGCCTTAGTATCTTATGAGAAAACAACTAGCTTTAAGTCAACTAATAGAGTATTTATGGCTGAAAGAGGACTTCAACATAGATTTTTCTGAAGCTAATCTAATACTTGTGCCATTGTTCTGCTCAGTGATGGGATTCAAAATTTTTTACTACTGGTTCTGTGGGCATGGCTTGGTGAGTGTGGCTTGATGGGCATGGCAAGGGAAAGGATACTAAAAAATCCCATTCCGTCTCCACCCCACTAACCTGCTTTCCAGCTCCGTTCTCCAGTGCAGGGCAACAAAAGACCCAGACAATCAGCTGGGATTCAGGAGGCAGAGAATAGATGGAGATGGTGGGGCCACTCAGAGGTGGTATTTGCCGATTCTCCGAACTATTCAAAATTTCCGCTACCATTTCTCCAGAACTGGTCAGAATCTGCTGAATACCACCTCTGGTTCTGCTCCAACATTGTGGTTCTGCTCCAACATTGTGATTTTGCACTATTCCTAGGCCCCAAATGCATCACATACCCATTAGATCTTTCTCCTCTTCCTATTTTCTCCATAAAAACAACTGTGTAAGTTGGCATGTGAGAGAGAAAAAGTCACCCAGCTGACTTTCATAGCTACACATGCTGGTTAGCCCTATGTTTTAAAACAGCACCTTTTTTTCTTTTGATTTTTTTAAAAAATGTGATTCATTTAATGATGCTGTTGATTCAAACCTTAATATTCTGTTACAGCTTTTTTTTTTTTTGACAACCTGCTAATTTATTATTGACAACCTGCTAATTTTATTAAGGGGTGTGGGAGGGGAGAGGTCAACCTTTTTTTCTTTTTCTTTTTTTAACAGAAATATGATTATCATGTTTATGGCAAATGTCTGACTCAAACTGTCCACCTACATCTTCCGAGGAAGACAAAGGCAACAGGTTTGACCCAAGACTCCAGCTTGATAGAGCTACACAACAGATCTTCTGCAGCACAAACACATATACAGATGAGGAATTATTCATTATTTCTTGACTGGGGGGTAAAAGCAGAAGACGCCCTTACTCTTAGTTGCCATGGGCCTTCTTCACTAGTTAGTGCTCAAATACTTTAGAAAATAGGGAACTCTTTTCAAACTAAAGGCCACACTTTTGCCATGCTGGAACTTCAAAAAGCAGCTAGAATCAAGATCAAAAGTTAATTAACAAATACAGCTGGAGATGTCTAGTGTCAGCCTTCAAGATTTTCTTCCTTTGCTTTGCATCTTTCGGCTGTCATAGTAATGGGGGAGAGGGGAACATTTTATGGAGCAAGCTGGAGTTTTACAGAACAGAACTGTATATGAGGGAAGGTTTTATGTTTCTATCTTATCTTTGCGCAAATGCAGCTCTTTATCAAATATTGTCAAGGTCAATGGACAGAGGTCTCATGACCACCTGAGATGCCCACATGATGCTCATACACAACTTTTAATTGGATGGATAATTTGAACAATTGTCGTGGGAACATTATCATCACTTTGTACATGTGAGTACAATGCTCATGTTTCCAGATTTTCTCAGATTCAGAATTTTTTTGTTGCTACCACTTGATTTCCAGTAAAAGATATCTTTTCTCTAATTAATGGAGTATAAGTATTTCTTTCTTGGATTTTGAATGGAGCACCAGCTGACACCTAGTCCAAACCTCTACTCAGGTAGGAAACCCAATAGCATTTCAGGCAAATGATTGTCCAATCTCTTAAAAACCTCCAGTGCTGGAGCACCAATGGTGGTATTCTATCAGACCCACCTGCCCACCTGGGCTCCCATATTCACCTCTATTCCTTCCCTTTGAAGCACAGCTGCTTTACACAGCACAGTAGAGTGCCACACGGTAGCTACTGAAGCAACAGGGAGAGTGCAGGCTTGCAGGAGGTGAGTTGGAATGCCTTTGTGCCAGCAAATACCTCTGCGCCCACCAAACCATGCCCATCAAACTGGAGGTAAAAATCTTTGAATCCCTCCACTGTGGAGCACTCATATTTTCTGGAGGCAAGTTGTTCCACTGATTCAGATCTAGTTAGTTGGTCATGTTGCCATGAAATCTACTAGAAAGCTCCCAAATTCAAGCAAGAGGAGGAAAGATGTGAGACTTTCTGCAAATGAAAAACAGATTACCTCACCCATTCCCCTTCCCATCCCCCAAAAGTACCCCTGTAATACTCACATGTCAAAAACTTTTCACTTATACCCAGCTGAGCTGGAGGTTGTCTGGGTCATCACCCAACATCCTGCTCTGTGAGAACATGAAAATCTGGAAAAATTCTTCTGTACACAGGCCTTAAATCAACATGGAACATCTCCATGTGATTGAGGTGGAAAGTCATAAACCACTCAACAAAAGTACATTAATCTATTTAACCTGATATTAACTAAGTTAATTTGATTTGTATAATTACATTAGAGGCAACAGACATCCTAGTGGTCAACTATTCCAACTCATTCAGTACAAAAAAACAGTACTACAGCATTACTACACATTTATTTAATTCCTTGTTAGGATGTAGAATGTTAAAATTTTAATTCTGGGGCTGCAACAGAAGAGCAAAAGAACTAGACAATACTTTTGACTTGAGAGCATATCAACTTTTACAAAAAAACCAAGTTGTCTCTATTCAAGCATTCACATATCTAGAAGGATCAATATATGTGTTCCTCTGATAATAGCTAGAGAGCTCAAATTATATTGATTCCCACAGACATTAAAAATTGAGCATGAATATGAGTTAAGCCTTCTCATATAGTATATAGACTGGTCTGCTTACATACCCCTCACATTCTGGACATAATATTTACACATCCCTCACATCCTGGACATAAACTGCTTCAATTCCTACCCTCAAAATGATGCTGTAGAGCACTCCACACCAGAACAGCTAGACACAAGGACAGATTTTCCTCGAATGCCATCACTCTGCTAAACAAATAATTCCCTCAACACCGTCCAACTATTTATAAAGTCTGCACTACCATTGCTATTAATCCATCCTTCCTTTCACCCATTCCCTCCTATTTATGACTGTATCAGTGGTGGGATTCAATTTTTTTTAACTACTGGTTTTATGGGCGTGGTTTGGTAGGCATGGCAAGGGAAGGATACTGTAAAATCTCAGAGGTAGTATTTGCCAGTTCTCCAAACTTCTCAAAGTTTCCGCTACTGGTTCTCCAGAACTGGTCAGAACCTGCTGAATACCATCTCTGGACTGTATGACTGTAACCTTGTTGCTTGTATCCTAACAATTTTTATTGTCTGATTCCTAATATGATTTGATAGCTTATTGTACCCTATGACTATTATTAAGTGTAGTACCTTATGATTCTTGATTCTTGATGAATATATCTTTTATTTTATGCACACAGAGAGCATTTGCACCAAGACAAATTCCTTGTGTGTCCAATCACACTTGGCCAATAAAGAATACTATTCTATTCTATTCTATTCTATTCTATTCTATTCTATTCTATTCTATTCTAATTCCATTCCATTCCATTCTATTGATTAGAATACCTTCAAGGTCCCTCCAACTCGATTATTCTATTCTATTCTATTCTATTCTATTCTATTCTATTCTATTCTATTCTATTCTATTCTATTCTATTTCATTCCATTCCATTCCATTCCATTCCATTCCATTCTATTCTAAGTGAGGAATCTGAATGTCAATATTCCAGATCATGTGGGATACGTTTCTATTACAGAGATACATGCTGAAGGTCTAGCAACAAAATTGTTCATGTGCTGAGATGACACTCAAACATGCTAAGAATCTCATGGAGGGGAACTCCACCAAGCCTTCTTACCATCTGCTATCAAGAAGCTATCCAGAATGATATCCCAAAGATGCTTTTTCAAAAGGCAACTGGATTTTGTTTTTCCTTGATGATGTTTTTATTCCTTGATGGTGAAAAAGCTACTTGCATGAGAAGAAAAACATCTTTAGGGAAAAACAAAGTCCTGTTGCTTTTTGAAGAAGGGTCTTTGGGACAATCATGACCTGGATGACTGAGAATCTCCACAGACAATCCAAAATTATGACTATTCTTGACTTGTGGAAGTCCAGTAGCATCCTTCATAGTTCCATACAACTGCTAGCATTTAGATCTGAGTTAGTTAGGCAGAATTACTTTTGAATAGGTGAGTCAGTTATGGTTTACATTCTGATTTAATTTGAACAATTCCCTCCTTTTTTGTAGTTCAGTGCTGAGTGATTCAGCTTCAACTTCTGAATATAAAGGAGAGAAGCAGTTCCTACTTGACAATGAGAAATCATTCAAATCATCTAAATTGGAGACATCCAATTTGGTTATTCAATTTGGCTTTCCCATGCAGTTCAGAAAAGAAATGTGATTTGAATATTGGCCTGAATTGCCTTTGAATCACATCTCTATAGTGAATATTGAAATATCTTCATAATATAAATTCATCATGAATCTAGATAAATCCTCCCATTTTTTTAAGAAGGACCAAATTCCTACCCTTATTTGAATTTCAATCTACCCTATTGATCTCCTCACAAGTTCTGAAGTTAACCATTGATTCAAAGTTCCTTACTTTGTTCAGTCAAGCATAGAGATGTCTTTCTACCAATCACCATTTTGCATGTTTAGTTCCTGATTATTTTTATATTGGAAGCTCCTAGTTTTTCTTTCTGATATTGCTTATATAACCTAAGTTATGTGTGGGCAATTTTTTAAAGGTCAAGTTTCACATTCATCAACTTTAGGGGTTGTGAGTTACAGTGGCTCACATACTCAGTCTATTTGCAAGCAGGACTGAATATTGGATAAAATATTAAAAGTTATCTTTCTTAAGTTGCAATATACCAATTTTAGGGCACATGCAGCAGTTTTCATTTCTTTCTCCCCTTAAATTGTTGCCATCTGTCTTTTTCTTTTTTCAGCAATCTTGATCAAAGAGGCCTTCAAGAGACATGAAAAAGTCCCTGCATCCTGAGGGGACCTGACAGTCCTCTCAGGGATGTTTGTAACCAAGAGAAATGATTTAAAAATGAAGTACTTCCAAGAATGCAAATAAAATCATAGCAAAAACTGTCAGCTGCTACACTGTTACCACTTTCTGCATAAAAGTCACAGAAGACCAAAACAAGAACATCAACTGGCAGGACTAATCAGATTACTTTACAGATGAGTATTGTGATCTTGGATAGCAGATGGCTATAAATACTTAGTTGCATTAAAAAAAAATCTTAGTATTTAGCCAAAACAGATTTCCTGCAATATCTGCTCATTAGATCCACCATTTAGTGGAACTGAAAATAAATAAGCTTACTTTCTTTGTCCAATTGTTCAATGTAGCTGTAAAATAAATGCCTCATATAGATTGTTTTATGAAATTCTATTTTCTGAGCTACAAATATATATTTTTCTTTTTTACCATATCAAGGAAACAAACCACACAGGTTAAAATCAGTAGTTTTTTTTCTTCTTCTCTCTCTGTCTTTCTGCTTCACTGAATTCAATGACAAATTGTGTATCTTTTGAGGCCTGCTGAAGTCAAAAGATGCTGCCTTAGCTTACAGCTGAAGTATTTCAATGTGACTGAACTATTGATCTGGGGAAATACCAGAAAACTCACTGCAATCAAACTAGTAGATACCAAGTTTCTCAAACAAAAGAAACCTGCTTTCTCGTTTCTTTTCAAAACTGTAGAATAGCACCTGCCTTTCTTTATTTATCAAATTTAGAATCTGTTCTTCTCCCTCACAGAGGAACTATGGATAATGTACAAATAATACTGTCAGGTTTCCAAGTGATGAAATCCATTTAAAAAGAAAAGAACAAAGTCCATCTTCCAAGACAATTTATTTTATTTCGGAAAGCATCAAAGTAAGCAAAATCCATGGTAATTCCGGATCTGACACAACCTGGAATTACTCCACAATATTAGAAGTTAGAAACAACCTCCCAAAGTCACATTCTCCAATAGAAGTAATTCAACATTGCTCAATGTCATGAATCTCCACCTCAAGGGGTCTGAGCATGGTAGCTCTTTTTCCCACAGGAAGAAGAAGCATCTAGCTTAAACAACTTTCTCTATCCCCACTCCTCCCCCTTTTGGAATGTGGCAAGCCCAAAACCTTCTCCCATGACTACCACAGAGAAAGTAAGAAAAAGAATATATACTAAGTCTAACTAAAATGGCTACACATATGTTAATTTCAGGCTTGACAAATACATCAAAACAAATAAGCTAAAAAAACCACCACCCTGTACATAAAACTTGTATAAGAGAATAGGGCTGGAAGGGACCTTGGAGGTCTTCTAGTCCAACCCCCTGCCTAGGCAGGAAATCCTATACCACTTCAGCCAAATGGTTATTCAACAATTTTTGAAAAACATCCAGTATTGGAAGAGGTAAAGATAGTTAAAATTCAATATTAACAATTAAGAGGCCAAGGAAGGCTTTTCATAGTGCTGTCCAGCTCATGACTGCATGCTGCTCTAAAAATCCCAAACAACATGGTGGAGCTGAGTGTTCAGACATTTCTGAAAGGCCAGATGTTGCATAAAATAACAATTACAACAAGGTGTTGTTGTTTAGTGCAGTGGGCTGCAAGAAAATTTTGGTGGTCTGCAGAGAAATGTCACCCCCAAAGCACCCCCAAAGCAATTAATTAAGGCTGTGTGGGAATGCAAGGCTACCCCGCCCACTCGCCCCATGTGCCTGGCCTGGCCACCAGGCTGCTTCTTTCCACTTGTTTTCTTTTCTGCTTTTGGCTGCACACAAGGAAAGCAGCAAAACAGCAAAACTCTTTCTTTCTCTCCCCCAAACTCCACCAGAAATAAGTCTTTGGGACCCTGCAAAGCATCCTACTCCGAGAGGCTGCACTGGCATGAAAAGTTTCACAAAGACTCATTTCTGGTGGAGTTTTGGGGAGAGAAAGAAAGACTTCTGCTGCTTCTGCTGCTTTCCTTGCATGAAGCCAAAAGTCTCTCTCTCTCTCTTTCTCCCCTGAAAATGGAGCTGGAGATGGTATTCTGCGATCCCAAATAAAGAATGATAAATTGGTAGGAAAATGGGGTAAGGAATTTTCCTGTTAACTTTTTTTGGGATTTTCCAAGGGTGTCTGGTCCACGGAATTTAAAATTATGAGTTTGATGATCCCTGAGGTCCAAAAGGTTGGTGACCCCTGGGTTAGTGGATAAGTCATGTCTTCGTGACCCATTCCAAGTCCCCTGTCTTCTTGGAATATGCCCAAATTCATGTTCATTGCATCAATGACCCTGTCTAGCTATCTCTTCTGCTATCTCCTTCTCCTTTTGTCTTCAACCTTTCCCAACATCATGAGCTTTTCCAATGAATCCTCTCTCTTTATTTAGTAGCCAACATATTTGAGTTTCACCTCAGTATCTGTCCTTCCAAAGTACAGCCAGGACTAATTTCTTTTAAGATGGACTGATTTCATTTCCTTACAATCTAAGGGACTCTCAGGAGTCTTTTCCAGTGCTACAATTCAAACGCATGAATTCTTCGGCACTCGGCCTTCCTTATGGTCCATCACTCTCTCATTGCCATACATTACTACTGGGAAAACACAAAACTTTGACTATATGAATCTTTTTCAGCAAGGTGATTTCTCTGCTTTTTAATATAGTCTTGGTTTGCCATAGCTTTCTTTCCAAGCAATAAGATCTTTTAGTTGCCATGAAAAAGATGGGCAAAAAAGTTGTATGAGGAGGCCACCTAAGAATTTAAGCAAAAATGTATTTTCTTTATGAGGAACACTATCAATTAGCAATATGGGCACATAACAGAAATTATCAGACACTCACTGAACTCTATCCTGCTCCAGTGGAAAAAAAATAGCAATGTTGCATCATGTAGCAGCAGCACAACTGTTATTATTACCACTTTACTGAACTTATAATGCCCTCAATAATCAGAAAGCTTCTGATTATTGAGGGCATTGGTAATCATCATGAAATCATCACTGCTTCTAAAGGTCATCAGCAGTTTTGTAACTAATCAAGCCACCATGTTCACCAATTCAAAACATTAGCAGAATGCAAGCATTTCTGTTTGCTATAAGCAGAATGCAAGCATTTCTGTTTGCTATTCACCAGCTGAGGCCACTGCTTACCTGGGAACTCTCACAGTCTTTCCTGTGAAAAATAAGAGGTTGTCACTTTAAATTTGCAGCAGCATCAGAGAAATGTCAGCTTCATGCTAAAAACATACAGTGAGACACATTTCGTCTGACCCAAACTCATCACATCAATTCGAGCTCATGAAAATGTCATTTCTAACGTGGTTTTTCTCCCCCAATCCCTTAACCAATTTCTAAGCTGAAATGGTATTTTCCTTCTGTTCACTGGTGAGTACATCTCTACCTTCTCAAATCAAAGTCCAGTTGGATTATTGGATTTCTCTAAGTGTCAATCTAAGTTTACTCTTCATCATCTGGTATGTGTAATGGGCAGGTTGAGATCTCAGCTTATAAACTAAGCTATGCATATAAGCAGATAAGCACAGTGCTTTTAAAAAATTCAGTGTGCTGAAATCACTTCCCCCATAATAAAAATTCTCATTGATTAGTACTAAAAATTTTAAGGATTTTAAAATGGTCCACAGAATAAATAGGCAGAGAGGAAAGTAATATTGCTTATTAGCTAGAGGATTTAATTTTGCAATAACATACCAAATGAAAAATTGTTTGGCATCTGCCTAAAACTAATTCTTTTTGAAGCACAATTCTCACAGAATTACTTTAGCAAGATTTATTGAGAAAAAATGAAGTGATGAAAATCTCAGTAACTGAGCTATTTGTCTTTTAAGACCAATACAGCTCAAAAGAACATAATACTCAATTGAGCACATTCTCATTCTCATTTCTCCCAGATTATTCTTCAGAAAAAACATGGCTATAATATTATTTTCACACTTGTTTTAACTTTAGCGTGTATCTTCTGAAACTTATATCAGAGCACATGTGAATGGTTTTATTTATGAGATTTGGCCTTTTGTTCCATAATGAATCCAACATGGCTTCTTCCACTATCTCTTCACAAATAGGTCCAGAGAGAAATTTAGTCTATTATTCCAAAAGACTTGTAATTTTTCAGGAGATTCTGCTTCTCATGAGATTATCGATAATCTCTACAGACTCTGCTTCTCATAAGATTATTGATATTCTAATAGATGGTAGCCAGGAGTATGTCAGGAATCAATATAAAGTCTTATTTTCTTCATTTTCACATCATATTTCACCACTTGTATTTTAAGGAAGAAAAATAAAGAATTGTACCCATTTGAACACATGCACAAATTAATCAGTTGGAACAAGAGTCAGCAGCTCAACTTCTCACAGCAAAGATGTTATCGGAAAACATAAAAGGTAATGGTTTGGAAGTGGAGTAGAATGGATAAGAGAGAACAATTGCTAAATAATGCCAATATTTATATTTCTATAATCCTTTGTCACTCTTATGGGTGGTCTATATCTTCTTCAATCTTAGGCCTTCTATCAGAAGATTCTGCATAGTGCTGTTCCTAGCACTGGACTCTTTTGGACAGAAAGCTCTGATGTTGCTCCTAGGAACACTCCCAGATTAGGAATCATAAGCCTAAATGCTCCTATTACCCCTAGGATCCCTTTGGTTTTTACTTTCCATATCACCTCCAGTTCGTTCTTCAGGCTCTAGTACTTCTCCGATTTCTCATACTTCTCCTTTGTGATGTTGTTGTCACTCTGTACTGATATAACTATCAGAACTCTTGTCTTCTGTCTGCTTACCACCTTGATATCTGGTTGATTGGCCAGTACCTGCTGGTCGATCTGAATTTGGAAATCTCAGAGGAACTTGATCCCCTTATTTTCTACAACCATCTGTGGGATCTCCTGTTTAGACTTAAGAGGGCCTGGGCCTATATTCTTATCTTAAAGCTGCCAAGGTTGGAGACCCTGCTCAACACTATCCCACCAGTACTTAAATCCTTTTCTTTCAAAGCCTAAAACCTTATACTTTGAGAAAACTAAATATTAACATGTTCCTTTTTATTCAGGATTGGCTCAACTGTAAGTAGAACATTTACTACTGGGTTTCAGTTTTTGGGAATAGAAATAACCTAGAGCATATCCAGATGCAGCAACCAAAGTGAAAATTGCTTGGAAAGAAAGTTTCATGAAGAGTGTTTAGAGACATTGGATATAATTTGAGTAGAGAAGAGATACTTGGAGGAAAAGAATAAGTTCTATTGTGTGACCAGAAATCAGGATGACAAACAACTGGTTTAAACAATAAGACAGTAGATTTTGACTCATCAGGAAAAAAAATCCTACAACAAGAGTCTTCAACATTGAAATCTGCCTTGTCAAGTAATGGATTCTCCTTTGCTTATGGTTTGTCTTTTTTTAACAGAAATTGGATGGCATCTGTCAGAGATGCTGTAGGAATTTAGCAGCTATGGATTTCTGCACCGATAAGTATGATAGGATGGATGCTTTCCAATGTACTTTGCAATATTACATTTTATGATATTCTTTGAAGCAGCAGAGGCAAATCTTTTCACTCTTTGACAGATTTTTAGATATTTGAGGAGAAGTTACAAATCCTGCCTTGATCTTCTACAGCCTGAACAGTAGGAAAAATTTCCTTTCTGGAGCTTGCAAATTTCACTTAGCACAAATAAAGCCGTAACAAGTACAATATTTTAACATAAATAGCAGGACTGTGCATGAAGTTTCTTCCTAAAGCAAGGGGTTCCCTCATTTCCACAAGCAAAGTAGGGCAGCTATATTGCTTCACTTTATCTGCTCCAAATGCTTCAATTGGCACTTGCATTAAGCCTCTTCTGGTTATTGCAAATGCCAGTTGAGGTGATGAGATTTGAGGTCTTGGCAAGGAAAAAATGTATTTCTTCTGCAGCACAAAATCAAAGCTGCCTCACACAGACCTGGTGATTTAAGGTACTGATGCCAAAGTTCTTGTAAAAATGCCAGAATGTACTTGATAAAAACTGTGACATAAGCTGACACAACAAGACACATGAGTACATGCGGGTAATGATTTTTTCCCCTTTAGGTCATGCAACATCAAGGTTATCCAACAGAAAAGTCACCCAACATCACTGTCATCACATGACATCCCATGTTAATTCAAAACAGGGAATTCTGAGCATTATATCCCATAGCCCAAATATAGAAAATCCTAGTTTTGTTTATAAAAGCTCATTTTTCTTTTTTTGTAACTTGCAAAAGTGTGATTAGAGTTTTCCTTAAATAAAGCCCTCTAAATGAAGTATAGATCTTTGCCTTGTTGAAAATAGATAGAGGCGATTATTATTGAAACATTCTAGGTAGTACCATCTTCTGAATTTATTTGAATTTATTCATAACCTGAACATGTTTGACATGAGCTACTACCTTGTTATTTAAACAAAGAATAAATTCCTGCTTTGAAATATCTCGTCTTTGTAAAAAAAAATTCTGAAATAATTTCAGGGTGTGTCTTAGCTTTATGCATGCTTGATGAATTAAAAAAAAACTATTTATCAGTACTGAGAAGCTCTCAAGGCTAAATTTGTTGAAGTGTTCCAATGGAAGATATGAAAACCCAAGAAATGTCAGCTGTATATTGGAAGAGAAAATTGTAAATGTTGAAAGTATGAATTAAAAAAATCATCTGAAGAAAAGAGAATGGAGGTAAGATTATGTCATTAAACAATATATCAAACCAATGTGAAGAGATTTTCAGATATGCTATGCTTATGCACTTGGACTATAAAGAATATATTGTAGAGATTAGATCCAGTAGATGCATGAATAACCTACTTTTTAAGTCTGTTTCTAGTTCCTGTTTTAATTAGGTATTATCTCTGTTGAATTAATGTAGAGCTCTCATTTAAATCACTCAGTGCTCAAATATCCTATTTCAGACACATTATGGGAAAACCTAGTTCACTGGAGAGTCTCTCTGGGAAATATGGTGGAAATATGTGTGTGTGGGGGAGAGAAACACAGGAAGACCAGCAGCAAGTCAGATGAATTCACTTACAGTGATGATAGGTGCCCTATGGAAAACTTAAAAGATCAGGTTAAGGAGAAAAATGATTACCGAGAAAATCTATCTATGTGATTGCTGTGGGTCAATCCACATTGTTGCTTCAAAGGTTTGTGAAAGAGAAAAATATTTCTAGATAAAGGAAGATTACAAAATAACAGAATAATATAGTTGGATGTGTATGGATCTTCTGAGTCATCCTAATCATGATTGTCTCAAATGTACTTTTTCAAAAGATAACTGGACTATGTTTCTTTTCCTTGAAGAATACATTTCACTTCTCATCCCAGAAGTTTCATCAGCTTCATCAATTCCAACAGAGTTGGAGAGGACCTTGAAGTTCTTCTAGCCCAATCCCCAACCTTTAACTATTTCAGACAAATGGTTGTCCAATCTCTTCTTAAAAACCTCCATTGTTCGAGCATCCACAACTTGTGGAGGCGAGTCATTTCACTGATTAATTAGTTTGTCAATAAAATTCTCCTTACTTCTAGGTTGGTTCTCTTTTTGATATGTTTCCATTCATTGCTTCTTGTTCTACCTTCAGTACTTTAGGAAATAGCTTCTTCTTTGTGGCAGCCCCTTCGATATTGGAACATAGCTATAATGTGGAAATTAATGATGCTCTTGCCCTGTATCCACTGTTTTTGGGAGACTATTTTTTATATCCAGATTTTTGCTGTTCTGATGACTTCCATCACAAAGATCAAGCAAGAAGCAGTGGAAACCAGAATACAGGTAGTCTTCTACTTACAATAGTTCATTTAATGATTGATTGAAGTTATAATGGCACTGAAAAAAGTGTCATATATATTACACTTATGATCACTGCAGTATCCCCATGTGATCAAAATTCAGATGCTTAGCAACTGACTCATATTTATTATGATTGCAGTGTCTTGGTATCATGTGATTTATGGCCTTCTAACAAGCAAAGTCAATGAGAAAACCCATTGTTACTAATTTAACATCCATATGTTACTAATTTAACATCTATAGTGATTAATTTAATAATTGTGGCAAGAAAGGTCATAAAATGGGGCAAAACTCCCTTGACAATCTCACTCAGCAACATAAATTTTGGACGCAGTTGTGGTCAATGAACACCTGCTATTTGCTTTCTGCTTTATGTGCTATGTAAACAAATCCTTTGCTGAATGGAAATAGGTTTTACCAGAAAGAGCTTTTCCTTGAATTTGAATGTTCACTCACTATAGTTCATTTTATCAGTTTTCAATAGTGTAGACCAGGGGTGTCAAACTCATCTGATCCACAGGGTACTTAGATTTAGCCCACGGAGCCAACCTGACAACAGTAAAGAACTGGCCCACTGTACCTCTGCCAGTGAAAATGGAGTTCACAAGAGCTGTGTGCAGCCCTTCTGAGCTCTGTTTTCACTGGCAGAGGGTTGCAGGAGCCCATTGCAGTCAAAAACTAAACAATTTCAAATCCCTAGAGAAATCTTGACAATTCTTTACTTAAGGATTTACCTTAATCCCAAATTGTTTTTTGGAGTGGTTCAGTTTTATTTTGCATCCCTTCTGAAGACAAGAGTCAAACATCTTACTTCACACCTGTAGGTTCTTGGAAACAGTAATAATTGCATCATAGTCTGCCCAGTTATCACAGGATATTCATGATGAATTGTTAACCAGTTAATCTCCAGAGAGTCTTCCTTTTCTTCAGATATCATTTTGCACTGACTGCTTGACCTAAGCTCAATCATTTGCTTTATGATGTTTGTCTATCATTATCCATTTTTACCCAATTTTGGCCAAAAATTAAAAAAATAAAATAAAAAAATAATAATTTATCCAAGCTTGTCAAATACTGTTCCAGATGTTGGGATTGCGGGATTGGCAATGAGAACATTACTTTGAGATCAATGTATGAATTTAGAAATATTCCCAGGTAGGCACCTTACCTGAAGCATATTAAGAAAGTTATTCTAAAAAAATAAATCTTTGAAGGAACTGGAACATTAATTAATAAATTAAAACAATTTAATTCATTAGCAGGTTTTGAGATCAACAAGACAAAGAAGCTAACAAAAACATGAAAATAGAAAATCAAACGTAATCGATTACTAAAATAGATTATAAGGGAGAGAAGAAAGTAAAACATCTGGTTATCACTGTGACAAATATTTTAAAATAGCATTGTTAAAGCATGGAATGAATTTAAAATGTCATGTTAAGATGGGAGAAACTAAAACTGTCAGTGCTGGGGAAACTTTCTGTGATAAAAGTGAATCTCTTGCCTAGAATGGTGTTTTCATTTCAGACAATATCTGTTTTGACAAGTGATGCACCATTTAAATAGTGGCAGAAAAATACATCTAAATTTGTGTGGCATGGGTGAATTAAATATAAGGTGTTATAAGATGTAAAGAGGGGAATTCAGTTTACCTGATTAGAAATGGCATTTTGCAGCTTGCTGTTTCATTTAGAGGAAAGAATAGAGGCTACTGAGAAGCAGAAGGCTTTGGGAGTTAGAAGATCATGGCCTGAGATTTGGATGGATATCTATGATACAACATCAGAGTTTAAGTTGGATTTCAAAAATCATTATATTAGACATGACACATTGAGAATATGGAACAGATACAAACCTTTGTGATTCTTAGCAAGACAGGCTATAATAGATAAACAAAATGGTTAACTTATTGCACTAGTACTTAGACTTACATATACTGCTTTGTGGTGCTTTACAGCCCTCTCTAAAGCACCTGTCACACTGCACCAATGGATGGAAAGAGGATGTAAAACGGAGAGAAACACTTGCCAACTGTTGGTTAACACGATGCTTCCGTTCTGTACTCACTGCATCCATTTTTCATCCTCTCTATCCGTCCAGCATCTGTCGACAGAGATTCCATCTGCTCAAAAAGTTTTGAGCTGCACAAAACCTTTTGAGCAGATGAAGTATCCAATGCGTCCATTCTGCATCCGCAACGCATACGGGGAACATCCGTTCTACATCCATCGTCATCCGTTACGCGTCTGTTATATCCGCTAGGCATCTGCTGCGCATCCACATAACTCACATCCGCTCCAGCAGAAAATGGACACAGGAAGGAAGTGAAACGGACGCGGAATGGACACAAAGCATTAGTAACACGGACGGAGAAAGGATAAAAGCAGATGCAGCTCACATACAAAGCATTAAATTGGAAAAAACGTTCGCAGAGGGGACCTATCTCGGACATCTAGGATGTCTGCAGGATGTCTAGAGGATGCGGAAGTACACCGAGCAGAAAAACGATATTTCCTATAAAAAGGGGGAGGAACTCACCTGGATCTCACTTTCAGTCCAGCAGCCCTGCGGTGCAGNTTGCTCTTGCTCTTCCACAGCATCCAGTCATGTCCACCATGGATCGTCACACACTCCTTTTGGTAGCCACCATCGTTTTACAACAGTGTGAAGCCCTCTACAGGCTCTTTCAACTGTTCTACGTGAAGAAAAGGAAGCGGCCAAGAAGTGTCTGGGTCCAAAGATGGATCGCCAGAAGAGCAGAGTACGGACTGTATAACAAGCTGATGGTGGAGCTGAGGAACAAAGACCCTCGTGCATTCCAGAACTTCATGAGGATGCCTCCAGCCATGTTTGACAAAGTTGTGGAGCAGCTGAGACCCAGGAGGGGAGGGGAGTGATTGGACATGGTGGGAATTCAGAATGGAGGTGGATTGGAAAGTGTGAGTTTAGGGACATCAGTAAGAGGGCTGGGTGTGCATTTAGTATAGCAGGGGAAAACACAGGAATTCAGATTCGGGTTTTCTCCAGATATGCCAATATGACTTCTCTAATAAATTATCACTTGGATGGACTTTTCTCTGAGTGCTGAATTGGGATGGAGAAATTGGTTGGAAATTAGTGAAATTCAGAGGAGGATAAGCCAAACATTACAACATTATTAAAACAGAGTAGACACTGCATATACAAAACCAATAAAGCAGGAATTTTAGTATACTTTAATAATACATTAAAAATATATAAATCATGCTATGATTAGTTATGTTGATCCTTCACATAGTGAGAGCATTTTAACAATATTTTTAGTATCCAAACCTCATGAAAAAATAAGAATATTTGTGTTACACTTACCCAAGAGCTACTGGTAAATTATACCAAAGATGAATTATAGAAAGAAGGTCTTTTTTTTTTAATGCTTCCATTTTACAAAATTCTGTTTGTCACCTCTAACTCTTCAGAGAACAATGCACAGAATTCTTCTAAATAGGAGAAAATAGTGAAAAGCCAATCTGGATAATATTGTGATTTAGAACACTTCTTGAATGGGGATATCTGAAACAATAAATGTTATTTCCAGTCTCAAAGAAACTATCTTAACCATTAATCTAACCAAATGTTAACTGGATTATTGTGAATTATATTCTAGAATAATGTCTACATTGTAGGCGACAATGACCTCATGAATATATTATGTCAGAAGCTCTTATCCCTTTTGATAAGATAGGACAACGTATAAACAGATACCTCCATAAGAATTTAGTGTTTTTATGTCAATGTATATTTTTTATTCCATCATCTCTGGAAATAAAATATGTTTTCTACTATACAGTTTTTCCAAGAACTTGTCATGATTATAAGGGAAATCGTAATAACTTTCTAATATAGCTCATAAAAAATAGTATTCCACTATATTTTGATTCTACATACTTGGTTCTCATGGTTGAGAAACATGAGCCAATGCTATTTTGCAAATTATCAGTTTCCTCAAATTATTACTTAACAGTTATTTATATTGTATATAATTTTTTCCATTCATGACTATTTACCATGGTTAAAGATATTCACTGGAGTTCTTTACAATCATGGTTGATTTGAGCCATTCCCTCTCGATAGTTTAATGTCATGGTCAGCTTACCTCTACCTTTAAGTCAAGTTTATTTATGAACTAATCACATAGTATTGGTAACAGCACAGAACCCAGAAGGACTCTGCCTCTTCCTTCCATTGAGAAAATTGTTTCTTCTGCTTTTAAATCAGTTAACAATAATTAAAAGGATAGATTCTGTGAGGTCATGTCCACTAGTTTATTCAGGAGCCTTCAGTTTAGAATTTTTCCAACACTTTTTCTGAAAATTGACTACATTATATTGGAGTAACATCCATTACCATTTTTATTCTAAAAAAACTATCTGTCAAGGCATGTTATCTCCACAATCGTCACCAGCTGCATATAACAAAGAAAGGGTTGCATATATGTATTTATGTTAATATAATTTATATCCCTCAATACATGCAGGCTCATGATATCAGCATATAGTATATATAAAACACTCCTCCTTATGATTGTCCAACATACAGCCAGTAGGGTGAGAATATATTTTTGGCAGGGCAAAGGAGAGTTGAAAGTTATAATTGTGCCTTAATCTGGGAACATCTCTATTGATTCTGCTCAGAGACCCATTGGTGAATCATTTACTGTTAGCATTGGGGAGCCTTTAATAATACCACATGTGGACATTTCCTGTTTGATTTAGTAAGTTATATGCCTTATTAAACACAGAGAAAGACCTGCAGGTGCAATCAATCACTCAGTGATTTCTAATGACTGCGTAGAAATCTTTCTATCAGAATAAACATTAAGAATGATCAGTCTAAAACTGGCCTGCAGGTATTTAATGTCCAAGTGTGCCTTGGATTTTGGTGCTTTTTCATGTGTCTCTGCTGGAAACAATTAGTAATTTTTTTGCAAAAGCAATACTATTGCCATATTTTAGTTCAGGTAGAACATGGAGGTTGAAGTAGGTGATCTCCTAATAACTTTGGTGAGAAAAGTTGCTATTAACATTACTGGCTTGAAAGCAAGAAGAGCTTTCATATATGGGATAAAATATACTGTGTGTTAATATGAAATGTGGAGAAGTTGAGTCTGATTTTAAAATTTAAAAGTCACCTGCATCATGCTCATGGCAAAATTCTGGAAACTGAAAATGCAAATAATCTGCAAACCCTCATAATGAAAGTGAAGAAGCAAAGTGAAAAATGGAAGTAAGATTAAATATAAAGAAGAGGGTAAACTAAGAACAAAAATAAGGTTCTGAACTGACAATAAAGATATAGGACCGGTGGATATCTTCCACTTTGTCATGAGAAAAGGAACTAGCACTGCTATGGTGTTGGCTGACAGATTCTCAGAAAGATATTCAGATGCTGTGAGGAAAGGAATTAATAGGATGGCTAATAGCAAGATAGATGTATTTGATTGTAGTGACAGAAGATATACTATTGGAAGATCTGAAGTATCAAATTAGAGGTGGCCTGTCTATGGAGTTAGTAACTATTGTTTATTGCTTGATACATCTAATCAATTAGATAAAAAGGGTATTAAAGCAATACAATTGTATTAAGAACCAAAATCAAAATAATATGATTTCATCTGGCAAGAAAAGGATTAAAAGGCCATGCCAAGTAAGTCTGGTTGAGAAAAACTCAACAATTTTCCTGTCACTGTTATGAAAAACCTATTTTAATAAATGTCATAAAGTTGCTAGGACACTTGGATTCCGTGTGATTAAGAACAATATTTATAAGGTGAGACATTATAGTTATTCTATAAAAGAAGAAATATGTTGGACAGCTTTATAACATGGCTAAAACCATCTGCTAAAATTAATAACCAAACATATGGTCAAGATGAGTTTTCATCTGAGAAAATCGGCACACAGCTGTTACTATCATCCACACTTATGGAACTAGCCTTGTCCACAAACGGTATCTGCTTACCTTTATGTCAAAATTTTATGTCTGTCATGGCATCTTAATTTCAGGCTTATAGTAAATTGCCTGCTCTCCAGTATTGGTTAGTAAGTTAATGCCTTTATCTGATAGACACATGAATTTGAAGATAGATGGAAGAAGTAGTATCCTGAGAATAAGTTTGATAATAGCATTATTAAGAAGGAAGCTATAAAGTAAAATTCTGATATTGCTGCTCCTTTTGGAAAATCAGCTTTTATTTCACTGATGGATTATGGCCCAAAGTATGCAATAGAAGAACAATTAACCTTGTCTTTTTCCAAAATTTTCAGCTTTATATAAAAGAAAGTAATGTTATTTGTTTTCATTCAAATTATGGCATCTTATCAGAGTGGAGAGTTTATTCTGATTTTGTAAAACCTATGAAACAGACAGGAAGATACTAAGTTACATCTGATAGGTACGAAGAATTTTTATACGACAAAATATGACCAACATGGTGGAGGTAGGAAGAAGGAATTAAAAAGAATTCCAGCAAAGATCTTCCTGGAAGTAAATGTGGGTATTTGATCCCAGTAGATTCATGGGACTGGTCAATTAATAGAAACTTAGTGTTCTACAGAATAATCTGAAATAGGACCATTTAAAATAATGTAAAGTAGCAAAGATTCTTTTCCATCTTTCTTTCTGCTATGCTGTTTTTGACTTTGCACACTAGAAAGAGTATATGTAATATTTCCTCTTCTAGGACATTAAACGTTTTACTTCGTCTGCAACTTTAAAAGAGATTTGTGGTTTCACACAGGAACAGCTTTATGCTAAGGTACAATAGGTACTGGTCTAGGGCACCAAAACGTAGGGGATGCCAAGACTGCCCTTTCTTTTAAATCTTCCTAAAAATGCACATTGTCAAATTAGTGGGACCTGGCCCTGCCAAACAACTTGGCCATGTTGTACACATGCATTCTTGAGTGGCAGATTGTACAATACATTTCTATCCTTATAGGAAACCTGGGTTATGATTTCCATATTAATGATAAAGGGTAGGTCAGAGAGTAAGTTGCTTAAGTATTGCAATATTAGAGGAAATTTTCAACCCAGGCATTTTTTTATCCTAGAGCTCATGAGTTATTCAGCTTCAGTAATCCAAATACAATCTCTTAAGCCCCCGTCACACAGCATCAACGGATGCAAAGAGGATGTAAAACAGAAACACTTGCCATCCATTGGTTAACGCGATGCTTCCGGTCTGTACTCACTGCGTCCGTTTTTCATCCTCTCTATCCGTCCAGCATCCGTCTGTTGACATTTCATCCGTTTTGCCGCTGCAGCACAACTGTTTTGAGGGCGGAAAATGTAATCCAACGTCGTCGTTCTGCATCGCTAGCGCATGATGGGGAACATCCCGTTAGACACCATTGTCAATCCTTACGTGTCCCCCTATATCCGCTAGCATCCGCTGCCATACCGGCAACTCGCATATGCTCCAGCAAAAAATGACCACAGGGAGGAAGTGAAAACGGACGCGAACGGATACCGCAGGATAGTAAGCACCGACGTAGAAAGATGCAAAGTGGATGCAGACTCACATTACAAAGCATTACACGGAAAAACGTTCACAGAGGGGACTATCTCGGATAATTTTCGGATGTCTGCAGGATGCCTAAGGAGCAAAAGGACATACGATGCGAAAACCTATATATCCTATAAAAAGGGGGATGAAATCAACTAGATCTCATTTTCAGTCCAGCAGCCCTGCGGTGCAGACTACTTCAGCCTCATCTGCTCTTGTGCTCTTCCACAGCATCCATCATGTCCACCATGGATCGTCCAACAGCACTCCTTGGTAGCCACCAATCGTTTTACAACAGTGCGAAGCCTCTACAAGGCTCTTTCAAACTGTTCTTACGTGAAAAAAGAAAGCGCAAGAAGTGTCTGGGTCCAAAGATGGATCGCCAGAAGACAAGTACGGATGTAATAAGACAGCTGATGGCTGGACTGAGGAACAACGAACGCTCGGCATTGCCAGAACTTCATGAAGGATGCCTTCCAGCCATGTTTTTGACGAAGTTGTGGAGCAGCTAGCGCAGGTTGACCAAGCAAGAGCACCAACTTCCGCACCAGCCTGGACCCTGGGCTCAAGTGGCATCACTCTGCGCCAGTTGCTCCGGGACCACGTACAGGAGCATGGCGTACTGCTAGAGATGCCATAAACAAACTACCATCAGCATTGTGGTCAGAGTAAGGGTGGCAGGCCTCATCGATTGAAATACCGGAGAGCTCCTCCATGCCCCTCCACTGAAGAAGGCTGAAGAAATTGCCAGACAGGGTACAGAATGGAACTGTCCCCACACCATTGGAGGCCATAGATGGGAGACCGTGCCTGTAAAGCTCCAGCAAGTCAGGGTCCACGTATCACAAACTACAAGGGCTTCTTCAGCACATTTCCTATTCGCCATGGTCGATGCTGACTACAAGTTCATGTACATCGAGGCTTGCAAGGCAACGGGTCATCCAGAGCCCAGGTATGGCAACGCCATTCACCTCAAAGGAGGGCTGGAATGCAACCTCAATGGCTCCAAGATCCGGACCCCTGCGCCAACGACACCACAAGATTGTGGCCCTACTTCATCGTGGGGATGACCCCTTGCTCCGTCAGGAACCTACCTCATGAAGCCCTACATCTCAGATGCCTCACCCGTGAAGAGATCTTCAACTACAGCTGTCCAGGGCAAGGCGGGTAATGGAGAACGCCTTTGGCATCCTGGCCAACAGTTCCAGGTACTTCGTCGACCACCAGCAGCATCGCCATCAGAGACGTGAGGAAGGAATCGTGGAAGCTTGCTGCATCCTGCATCCACTCTCATGCGCACGCCGCTAACTGCCCGCCCAGTCTGCAGAAACAGCTCGTGGACCTCCAACAAGGCAATGGGCGACATGAGGTCTGGAATGGAGCAAGGGCAAGACCTGATAGACATTAAGGATGTACCAGGCCTCAACAAGAGCTTCCACGTAAGGGAAGAAGCAGCTCACCTTCTGAAACACCAGACTGCAAACCCCCAGCTTTGGAGCATGGGATGGCAGACAGGATGATAGAGCTTTAAATGAGTGCTTCCTTCAAGCCTGGTCCATCACAAGATAGATGTGCCATGCATGTTGAGTGGCCTACAATGAACAGGGATTTAATGAAGAGTTGTGTTTTGTTGAAGTGTGGATCAAGTGCTTGACATCGTTATTGATAAAAAACGGGCCAAAGGTGGTGGCAGCTGGGAAGGTGGAGCCATATATCCCACTGGTGCTTGCACTGGAGGTTTATCTATCCACAAGCTATTACCCATAGTCCCACAGGTATCCTAAACCCATCCTACAGCTATACCCATCCAACAGGTATCCCTGCCATCCCACAGCGATTACCGCCATCCCAAAGGTATCCCTGCCCATCCCACAGCATTACCGCATTCCAAAGTATCCCTGCCATCCACAGCTATTACACATCCCAAAGGTATCGCCTGCCCATGCCACAGCTATCCTTACCCATGCCCACAAAGCAAATGCAAAAGGACTTAAACCATTTCTCAAAAGATTTCCCAACAAGACTTTATTAAATAAATAAAATTAGAAGCACAATGTGTTTTGCCACAGCAACAATTGTAAAAAAGCAAAAATGACCTCAAGTTCCAAGCAAAGAAAAAGTCATCAGGTAGCAACCTCAGTTCTGGCACTCTTCTCAATCACTTTGGGCGGGCTCATAGTCTCAGGGGTGAGGTCAGGTGCTGTGGAGGTGGCTGCTGCTGGAGTGTGTCTGAGGCGCCATTGGGGTGCGGCCCCAAGAGGAATCAACAGGAACACCGGTGTGTGGAGGAAGCCTCTCAATAGCTGGATCAGTCCTGTGATGTTAGAGAGCCCCTTCCTCCAGGACATGGGGTGTCAGCCCCAATTACCGGATGGAATGATGTTCTGAAGGCCGGGCTTTAACTGTGGGTAGAGGAAGGAGGAGTGTATTGGGGATGTCTGGTCTGAAAGGTGAGCGAGGTGAGGCGTCGCATGGCAATCTATGCGCATCGTGGCATCTGTGGCGTGTGTCATCTGTAGCATGGGCAATATGTGGCCGTTGGGGCATTGGTGCATTGTGGCATGCGTGGCATTGGTGGGCATCAAGTGCATCAATGCACCAGTGGCGTTCGTATTGTATCCTTCTGCCCTGGAGCTAGGAAGGGCTGCCATTGTGCTGCTGGACCTCTGGTAGCCATAGCCTTGTAGGTGAGGTGCCTGTGGAAGCCTTGGAAAGGACACAGTGACTAATCACCTGGGGTGAGGAGCAGACCTGGACTTGGTGGGAGCAGCTTCACCTGCCTGGAGGGTTTGTGAAGAAACCGTGATCCCTGCTCTGATGCCATCCTGTCTGTGATCGAACATGTGCCAGCGAGGGTTTTGATTGAACGTTGGTGAGAAGGCTTGTGGTTGGAGATGGTATGTCAGTGTTAACCAGCTGAGAGAGGAATCTACACTGCTCTGATGGTGTCCTCCTGATCTCCAGCATGACAATGTGCTCTGCCCCTCTGCTGCCTCTCTGCCTGCTTTCCTGTGGAGGTGGAGCTGGGAGTGGAGTGGTTTGGTCTCTGGTGGAAGGCCCTCTCCTTGCCCCACTGCATCAGGGGGTCTCCCAAGCTCCACCATGGGTGAGTGGCAGCTTGTTGGGGGGGTTCCGCTTGCATGCCCTCAACAGATACCTGCCGGACATCAGGAGCTGACTCTTGCGCCAAGAAGAGACTGCTTCTGCGGGCTTCCTAGAGAGAGGGTTGTCAAGGGCTGCTCCCGCTGCGGAACTCACCCCTCCAAGAAGCCTGCACTTGCCATCACGTAGAGTCTCTCTGTCCGTCCAGCTTGACCGTGCCTGGCAGATTCTGAGTGCAGCTTCCCGTACCAGGTGTGCATTGTGCTTCCACCAGCCGAGGACACCTCCGCAAAGATGTAGCGCCTAGCTCTCCACCTACTCTCTCGCCAAGGCAAAGGCGACTGCTTCTCTTTCTGGTGTCTCGTATAGAGCTTGTGTCCTTCGCCATAGATACTCGTTCTCCCAGCCATCCAGTACCTCCATCCTTTGTTCCTTCGGTGGAGTATTGGCTCCTCTCCTGTTCTCGCCGTATGCTCTTCTCCCTCTGGCAGGTGGCCATCGGCCCCATCAGAGGGCTGTCAAGGTTGTAGGGTGCTCACCACACCACACCACCCACCAGCAAGCAAACACAGTAACAGCAAAAAGCATGAACCAAAGCAGCACAGCACCACCAGCAGCACCAGCAGCACCGAGGATCAGTAGCAGCAGAGTAACGCCACTCAGCACCCAACGCAAGCAAGACCACGCAGGACCAGGACACCATCAGGATCAGCAGGACCCGAGCACGAGCAGACCAGACGGACCAGGAGCTCCACAGACCAGCATGAGGACCGATGAGGAGAGCCAACCATCGCAGAGCGTAAGACGCATGAGCAAGGCAAGGCACTCAGCAAAAGCCAGCACCGAGAACAGCAACCACGCAGATAAGCAGCCAGCAGTAAGCAGCCCAGCACCAGGAAGCAGAGCGCAGAAGTAAGCACTCGAGCAGAAGCTACAAGCACAGCGGTGAGACAGCCCAGCCAGACAGCTCCAGCACCAGAAGAGTCCAGCCCCGAGCAGCAGAAGCCCCCACAGAAAGATCAATGGAGCCAGGCGTTGGGATGGTAGGACCCTGTCCTTCTGCCAGCGCTATGACAGATGGCAGAGCTTCCTCTTTTTCCCCATGTGGTTGTTGGCTGGCTGGAGCTGTGGTCTGGCAGCAGTTGCTTCGCTCTGAATGGTGACCTATGCTTGCCAGCTACTATGTCCCTTTATACCGCTGGGCCTGACGCAATGAGCATGCTTGCGTGATGGCGCAGTGAACACTTTGGAATCCGCTAGTCTTCATAGCTGTAGGTCATCTGCTAGGCATTCCGCTAGGCTTCTGCTCTGCATCCGCTTTCGGCATCCACTGCATCCGCTCGGCATCCATTCCTTCCATTGCGCTTCCAACTTCGCTTGTGCTCCGCCCGAAGCCCGCGGATGTCCCATCCTGACTTCCATCCCTGCTCCAATATCCGCTACGCTCCGCTTTACATCGCGCTAATGTCCCTCCCCCGTCCAATTCCTTTCCGTTGTTGTCCGCCTCTGTTTATGCAAATTCGGGGCATTTTTTGAGAGCAGATAAACATGGATGGAACATTTTCTCATCCGCTGTGTCCTTTTTACATACATTTTGCATCCATCGGCCTATGTGACAGGCCCTTAAACCACTTGCCAATGGCAACTTGAGCAACTGTTTCAAAGATCTGGTATTTGTAGCACATCTATACTACGTGCTCTTTTTACCACTTCTCAAGCAAATCAATCTTGGTGTGGCAGTACCAAGTCAAGATTTTCTTTTATTATTTTTTAGGATCTTTTGGAAAAGTGCCTTTCTCAGTCGAAATGGTGAATGTTAGTCTTTTTTTTCCAGGACTGCTGACTAAGTAGAAGCAAGGAAATGCCTTCTTGTTCTTTCCACCATGTAGCACGTAAGTGGCATTTTCCTCTGTGAAAGCACTTTGCACTTTCTTTAACTAGTCAAATTGCTCTGCTGGTAAACATTATCCACTTGGTATTTTAGGTACATGAGGAAAAAAAATGAGAATTCATTGGTACTTGTTCTTTTTTTTTAAAGTAAAGGTAAAAGGAATTAGAAGGATTAACTTTTCTTGGAGTGTATAAAGTATAATAGGAAAGGGCACCTACAAACTCAGAAAAGGAAAAGAAACAGTTGGAGAGGAACTGTTCTCCAGATAGTAATTAGCGGGCCAGTAGTTTGCTTTATGTTTGTTAGTGGTAGGGCTCCATAGTAAAGCTGAACCCATCTGTCACTAAGAGGCCCACAGATAGGACCCACATATGCTCAGACAATACATTTCATACAAACGACATCATTTATACATTCTGGTTTATATACAAAAGCCAAAGGGAGTAGTAATATTCAAATGAAAGTTCTATGTGCAAAGCCATGGACAAACGTGTCATCTTACCCGATGAAAAATGAGAAAAGCAACCAGACCCCCTATGGAATTGATTCAATGGTTAGATTCTGCACAGGAGACATCCAGGCTAAAAAAGAAAAAAAAGGGAAAAGAAGGAACTTCCTTTAGACCAACAGTGACAGAAGCTCTTTTTCTGTTCCCATCTAGTTTAAACAGAATGGGCAGCAGGTGGCAGTTTTAAGTGCAGACTTAGACAGTTGCAAATTCATTCATGAATGAATGGTGATAAATGGTAGGAGCAGCAGTTGGCAAAATTGTGACAGGAGTATTAGAGGCTTTGGTTCATTTTCTGTACAGGTGGGCAGACAAATGATCAGCAGAAGGAAACAGAGCTGCTTCCCAAAAAGACTGTCATGAAGGGGAAGGAATAGGCAAGGACTTGTGATTTTTTGTTACTGCAAATCGGAAGGCTGATGATCTCTGGAACAGTGGTGGGATTCAAAATTTTTTTTCCTACCAGCTCTGTGGGCGTGGCTTGGTGGGCATGGCAGAGGAAGAATACTGTAAAATCTCCAGTCAGAGGTGGTATTTGATGGTTCTCTGAACTACTCAAAGTTTCTGCAACTGGTTCTCCAGAACTGGTCAGAACCTGCTGAATACCACCTCTGCTCTGGAACCCAGGAATGTCTGCTCCATGTGTGAAATCAGGTCATAAAAAATGTTTCTCTTTTTTTCCATGCATAGTGACAAACATTTTTTAAAAATGGCATTTTGATTTTGTCACTCTCTTGCTCCAGTAATCTCTATTGGAGACTCATCAATTTGTCAAAGAGGTTAATTTTGTAAATCAGATTGTATATTACCATTAAATGAAAAATGAAGGTATAATTAACAAACATAGGAATTTACTTTCTTTGCATTTCCTAAAGCAATCTAAAATCTAGTTATCCTTTAAAATTCCCACTTTATTGTATTTCAGGACAGTTTTCCAATAAAAAAAGATTACAAAAATAGACATATTACACACACAAAAATATGTATATTAAGAGAAATGTGCATGAAAATAGTCAGATAGATACAAAAATAGAATATAATGTTCTCAAAATTGGGGGGAAAAGGATAAACTGAGGGAAATAATGCATTGGACTATGTTAAGTGTGAATATGTTTGAGTGTTTATGCAACTCAATTCCTTCTGTTTGCTTTTTTTCATATGATAACTCGGACTAGTAACAGATGGAAAAAAAATCAATTTTTATATTTTTCTGAATGTTGAATTGTATCTGGCACCAGATAATTCTATGCATAAATCAGTGCATGAGTAATATTTCTAGTATTCATGTTAAATGTTCCCTTAATATAGGCAAGCTGACATGTTATATCATGTTGTTCTAGAAGCTAAGCATAAAAACAGTTATGTCTTGATCACTGAGTAATATATTTTGTTGATAAAAATTATCTTCCCCCTTGTATTTCCTGATGTAAACATTATTATGAAAAATGACACAAGTGGGGAGGATTTTAATTAAAGGATCTATTTCCAAGCAAAGAAAATAAGCTTCTTTTTGAAGAAAAAAGAAAATAGATAACAGGAAAGAAAGAATGGGAAAATCAGAGATACTAATACATCACACCAGGATGGTGAAGGAAACATTCAACCATTGATTTGCTTTAATGCCTGGAGTGGTTTGAATGTCAATGCAAAGCTTCCTTTCCTGGAACCAAGATGGCAAAACAAGCAGAAAAGGAAAAACTTTAAGCTGTTAATATTGATTAATGTGAACCAATCTCGCTCTAAATTATATGCTGTTACCTCTAGTAAATATTATTTTTTGCCTGTTGTCTATAATGTCTCTGTTATGTATGGCAACTTGGTAGGCTCCAAGTTCCTAATTCTGCCTTGGCTGACCAAGGCCTGTTCTTTTTGATTGCCATTGGAGAACCAAATCTGACTGGCTTGCCGGATGGCGGAACACTTTAAAGTGAATGGCATTGCCACAAGCCGTGAGCAAGCCGCTAATAAAAAGGGCTGCCGTGGCTTGGGCTGTTTGTTCTCATTACCATTGCCTTTACTGAATTAATAAAGAGTTTGTTTGCTGAACCGGTCTCTGCGCAACTTATTTTTCCAGACGGAACACCTCGTGCTGAGGATGGGGTTGTCATAGATCGTTAGAGCAAGACTGAACACAACGGCGATCTGAAACTGGAGCGAGAGGATGCCGGTAACAACGCGCCGCCGCTCCATTCAATCCTGATGAGGAGGATGGGAGTCCATTATATCAATCACTTTTCTTATGTTTTTGGAAACAACGAACTGCAGGAAAAATATTGATCAAGGAAGAGGGCTGTCTTCCTTACACTGCGGACCCAGCCATCTTTAAAATGGCAAGGTGCTGGCATAAACCAAGAAGATGGCAAACCAGATGACTTGGCCTGAAGCTGACATAGAATGCTCAGAGCACATTACGCACCCGTGGTCTCCAACTTGGACTAAAGAGACATGAAGTTTTCTACAAGAAGAGCCCAGAAAGAAGACTGAAACATTGAGATTTTTTATACTAGCAGCTGAGACAACTTCGTGAGGAGCTGCACGAGTTCAGAACATGGACGAGTCCATGAGGGACCAAATGTGTCCTCGATTTGAAGGACCTACAACTTCAGACTAAGCTGCTGAATAGACGGCAAACATAACCGAGTCCTTATTGCAGTAAAGCAACCACACGTACGGCCGAAGCAGCAAAGAAATCCGCAAGCCACCATGTGCAAAAATGAATGCAATTCCAGATCCTCCAAACCAAGGCCAGAGAAAAACGAAGGCAGAGGGCAGACAAGAAACAACCCACAGCGACGCAGGTCGCACATACGAGATCTTGAATCCCCAACGACGACAGACTGAGATGACCGAAATATGAACGATGTCCATAGACTTCATTCAAGACAAGACAATGGAGGAAAAAGAGAAGAAACAGGAACAGGGAGAGTGTGGGATTGCGGGGGCAACCCACCCGCCGAGCTGAATGCAGGTGCGCTACGACGCAATCTGTAGGGCTTGTAACAAACGGGGACATGTCGGGAAAGTTTTCTGCTGAATTACAAAAGAGCTATAAGCCTAGAAAGATGATGGCTAGCACAGGACCCGCAAGACTCCAGAGTTATAAGTACAATGAATAAGAGACAGCCATAATATTGTTGAAGCAGATTTGTGAACCCTGAAGCAAAAGAACCATGACAGAGAGGAAATGCACATACGTAAACCATTTGGAAATTAGGAGCAGAAAAACGGGAAAAAAGTCGGATGAGGTGAACCATCAAGGAAAGCCCTGTGAGATGGAAGTCGACTCTGGGTCTTTTCTAACTCTATGGTATCCTGGATACCATCTGGTGGCTGATACTGGACATTAAACAAAATGAACTACAAAAACAAAGACTGATTTTAAAAAGACTAACAGGGAAATTGGAATCTGGTAGTGGGCCTGTGGACAATTTCCTTGTTGATTTTAAAATTCATGCCGAAATCTTGGTCTCTTGATATCATCGACCGTGGTCACCCAAGCCTGCTGGAGGGATGAATGGTTTGCACCTCTGGGAATGGATTGCAGGGATACCGCAATTGTTGCAGCCACTGGGGGAGAGCCGCTAAAAAGAATTCGATGTTTTCGGACGGGAACCCTAGGCAGTACATAGGGGACCATTTTCGTTAGAGCCTAGACCCGAAAATAGCCCCCATCTGGTTAAAAGCCAGACGCGTGCCCCGTTTGGCCTTGAAACCAAAAATGATGAACAATTAAACAAATTAAATAGCACAAGGGGTGTTAGAGCAATCGACCATCGCCAGGTGGAAATCACCCATCGTGACGCCTGTAAAACCAGATGGGTCAGTGCGCAATCTGCAGAGACTATAAGGCAAACCCTAAAACCATGCAACTACAACAAAGTGCATACCTAGTACTAGTACGTGCAACACTTATTGCACTCCCTAAAGGGAGGAAGTATTTTTTGCAAGCTTGATCGCACAGGTGTACCCAACAGCTACCCATTGACCCACTACCCAGTTCGGAGATGCAGTAAGGTCACCAGACATGTTATATATAGGGAGCATTCAAGTGTATACCGATCTCCAGTTTGGAAGTCCGACGCAAGGACATACACTTCCATCATATGGAGCGTCCTAGTTGAAACGGGACACAGCGAGTGTGTCCGCATCATATTTAGTGAAATTGACGTGATAACTGGTGTCCAAACAAATTAAGATGAGCCAAACCAATCTCATAGAGTCAGTTATTAAGGGTTTTTAAGAAGCATTTAGAGATGTAAGTACCTTAAGTAAAGAGAGAATGTAATGGTATCTTATATATACTCGTCTGAATGTATTTCTGGCGTAATGTCTATCATAGCTGAACAAGGAGATACACGCATGATTTGAAGTAAAAAGTATAAAAGGCACACACACCAACACACCGCCTAAGATATACCTAGAGGAACCAAACACTGACCATCAAACATTACTAAGGTGCTCATAAATATTCTACAAATGTGTTCCTGCCTCATAAGGCCAACGCATAGCAGCACTTACATTGGTTATTAGACATAAAAAACTACCTGGAAAATGGGGGCCTACCTGCGGGAAAAGCAGCAGATTCAGGGTATCAGAGACTTTACACACGTCTAACACCATTTCAATCCAAGTATGAACAGAATACGGCCGCCCTTGGAACGGTCACCTTGTATGCATGGACCTTTATTGGGAATCGGCACCTGATCTTGTAGCAAGAGCACCGATGGCAGAGAGGCACCTGTCGCTGTTCTATTCAAAACGCTTTCCACAGGTAGAACGGCAAATTACGCAAACTCAGACCGAGACGAAGCCCTCGCAATCAATCACCCGAATCAAAGATTCCATGAGTACTTTACGGCAAACTTTTTTCGATCATCAACTGATCACAAACCCTGTTAGGATCCTAAGCAGGAAACAAGCCACCCCATATACATGTCTGCACCTAAGAATGATGAGGATTAGGTGCGAATCTCCGCCTACACACTACATGTTAGGAATCTCACTGCACCCAGCGAGACCATCACCAGCAGATGACGTGGCCTGAGACCCATTCCCCGCTGCCATCACAAGAAGAGGAACCAGCTCGCACCAAGATCTCCACACTTCAACTCGAGACTGCCCAAACTGCGCGCAACTGCGAGCGGACAATCAGAAGGCCACCACAAAGATCCCTTTGACCTAGCATCACAGTCCTGAATTGGGTAGGGTAAGGGCTGGCTGAAGGAGCACACAAACTGACCGAATTTAAGCCTCAAATTTCGCACGCCGACAGACTGAACTGTCTATCGAAAAGGCTTGTATTTTAGTGGATGACAGGGTGGTGATACCCAACAGACTCCAGGAAGATGTTTTGTGCATGTTTGCACGAGGGGCCCGGGCATAGTCAATGCCAAGCCCTGGCTAGGAGTTACATCTGGTGTTCAGGGCTGGACAAGGAATTGAATGTTTGGTGGCAACCATGCCATGACTGGCTCACACAATCAGGCCTACCTCGCCTCCCCGCAGGCCCAGTTTAGGGGAATGGAAACCCCCGGGGTCCATGGTCTAGACCTACATTTGACTTTGCTGGACCGACAAAAAGGCAATACTTTTTAATACTTGTGGATGCCTACTTCAAACTGGTTAGAGGTCAATTCTCATGGCTTCCACACCCCCAAGGCAGTCATGAAACAACTAGACAAACTTTTCATCATGCATTGGATTCCCTGATGTCCTGGTGTCAGACAATGGGCCTCAGTTTACCGCATTACGTTCGAGCAGTATTTAGCCTGCCCAAAGGCATCTGACATGCTTAAACGGCGCCGGCCCATCGCGGCTGCAAACGGCAAGGGCTTAACGCGATGGTTCGGTACAACTACAGGAGGGCCCCTGATAGCAATGGACAGGGGAGACCTAAACCGCAAGAAAAACTAAACCGATTATTACCCTTACAGCATATTACCCTAGCAGACACAAACGCAAACAAAAAGCCCGAGCAGAACTCTTAATGGTAGGAAATTGCGTTCCTACCATCGACAAATCTGTCAGCGTCACCTTACACCTGGGATAAAACCCCCCGAACTCCTCTCAGCAATAGCGTTGCTTTTGAAAAAGTGACCTGGTCAATGCGAAAAACCTCGACCAGGGACTGCTTATAGGCTGTCCAGCCATGATCACGGCTCCAGGATCAACAGCCCCGGTCCTTACGCGACTACTCCTAGCGATTGACGGAAGAGAATGGAAGAAGGCACATCGAACGCAGCTTCGTTCTCGATGCACCTCATGAACACACAAAATACACCAACACACACAAAATAAAAACGCGACCAAAACACTGAGGAGGGCAGGGGACAATACAAATAATAAAAAAGGGAGAGAGACGAACCACGCCATAACAAGACAACACCACACTACACAAAGACTATCAAACAAATCAAAAAGAGCACTCACGGTTAGATGAACCCCAAATGAGAAGTCCGGGAGCAGGAGAGCGAAGCGAAGTGAAGTCTTCCTGGAAGGAGACAGCCAGGCCAGCTTGACCAACCCGGACAAACCAGAAGGGAGTGGTGAGAACCATCTCAACCGGCCTGAAAGACTCAGGTGGGAGCGGCAAGGCTGATTCGCCCTTCCAGGAGGTTCAATGGAGAAGGAACAGAGACACAGCGATCCCAACTGAACCACTCGAAGACCACACCGTGACTGAGCTGCGCAGGTCAACCAGGATTAGAAAAAGCCCCACCTACCTGCGTGACTACATGACACACGTTGGACTGAACCAAGGGGGGAGGGTTGTTATGTATGGAACTTGGTAGGCTCCAAGTTGGTAGGCTATTCTGATTGGCCGAAAAGGCTGTTCTCGGATTGGCCATTAGAAAACCAATCCTATTGGCCGCCGGACGATGGGAACACGTAAAGTGGTGTCATTGGCCACAAGCCGTGAGCAAGCCGCTATATAAAGGGCTGCCGCAGCTTGGGCCATTGCTTTACTTAATTAAATAAAGAGTTTGTTGTTGGAACCGGTCTCGTGCAACTTATTTTCGGATGGAACAGTATCTTTTTCCTTTTTTTATTTTTGCCCTTATTCTGCAAACAGAGTCTGACACTACTATTGTTCTGATGACTATGGCCATTTTTCAGTTCTCAGTACAGTCCTAATGTAGCTCAGTTACCACAAAGGGATCTGCTGTCTTGCAAATACAAAATATGAACTCTAGTGTAATCTGTCATTTTGTCCCTGTTCTTCTCACTATAGTTAGGGCAAATGAAGAATACCGGTCTTTTCTGTTATTATACAGTTGAATCTAAAAGGCTAGCAGCAGGGTTGAATGTGGACCTTTTCACTGAATGCCTCTCTTCAAATTAATTAAGTTGGATAATACTCTATTTGAAAATACAGCCAAATTGCATGGCTCCTTAGAGCTTTTCCTTGTGTCCTTTTACAGTAGCACAAAGAAGTCCCATGAGTCACTTTTTAAAGGACATGCCCTCTTAGCCTTGCTTTTGTCTCATATCTATCCCATCCCTTCCTGCTGAAAGTATCTGGCTGTTACAGTTTTAAAACAGCAGCTTCTTTCTTTTCCAATACATTAACCCACCTTGATGATGTGGCTGGCAGTTGGGATCTATCCAACTTTTACTAGACTCCTCCTCCTTAATTGCCAGTCACTCCTTCTATGCCATTTTGATAAGTGCAGAAGAGAAGACACTAGGCCTCCACAGAGGTAGCTACCAATTTAATGCCTCACCCTGGTTTTTCCAACTCTTCTTAGATTTTATAGACTTCTATGAATTATTTAATATATTAAATTATTTTTAATAATCAGCTCCAAGAATTCTCAGCAAGGTCACATGGATTATCCTAAATGCTAAAAATGCAAAGCAACATTGATAAGAATGCAAGCAAGGATTTTTGTTGCAGAAAAGAAAGGAATCAAAACAAAAACAGAGAGTAGCTATAATGATATATTTTCAAAAGCAAACTCCCATTCTTACATGCTTATCAGCAAATGGCCTGGTAATTTCTTCTTTGTATTTTTTTTTAATATGTGCCTTTTTAAATGTATCTTACCTTTTCCCAAGCAGCTCAACAATAGCTTAAATAGGCATTTCATTTTTTGCCAAAATCAGTTATTTTATGAAGAAGTTGGACTGAAAGAGACTGTCTGGCCAATAACCATTAAGTTTCTAGAACTAAGACTTGAATCTTTCCAATCCTGGTTTAGCATTTTTATTATACCACATCAAATTTTATTAAGAATCCATAGGAGAAACAACTGACATGTTGACATCTACCAAGCTGGCAGTAAAAACAGGCTGACCCTCTTATCCCTAGTCTTGTTTTCTTTGCTGAGAGCTATTTCATAGGCAGGATTTAAAATATTGCTCTGCTTCTTCTCTTTATTTAAGTCTGCTGCCACTGAACCGCCATTATTCAGACAGCAGGGGAAAAATGGGGTCTTTGAAAGGTCTAGTTCACCATTATCAAGTCAACACCAGGGACATATATTTGTGCTGGTCTGAATGCTATTTCCCTAACCTTAGATATTTTTCTGTTTTGCTGTCATGTCTTTCTTCTCTGCACATTGTGGGATAATAATTACGTCAGGCAGCAGATTCGGGGCAGGGGCAGAAGGCAAAGGAAAAGTGAATTGTTAGTGACAGAGTATATATCCTAAGGCTACCCTGCACACTTTAAGAAGTAACAAAATAGAATATTATCCTATTGCAGTTTATAAAGCAAGATTCAGTTGGCTTGTCTACATGGAATGGGTGAAAAATTAGAATTTCAGATGAACGGTTGCCAATCACTTTTTTAAAAATGTCCAGTATTAAAGAATTCACAACTTCTGGAGGCAAGTTGTTCCACTGGTTAATTGTTCTAATTGTCAGGAAATTGCTTCTTAATACTGTTATGCTTTGCCTTGTCTGAGAAATCTATTCCTTCACCTGAGAAATATGTTTCTCCCTAACTGTAGAAGATGACATGGGTTGAAGTGATCAACAGATTTAATAAATAAACAAATAAAAGGCACAACAGCTATTGTGAAGGGGAAATTAGAAAGACTGAACCTAGAAAAACATCTTTCAAATAGACCAGGTGTTTGGTTCATCAGCAAAATTGTAACTTAATCTTCATTACCATTTTGTCTTTCTTGCTTAGTCTCTTTCCTTATCCATTTTTTTCAGACAGCAAGAAATGTCAAGGAGTCCTGAAGTCCACGAGAAACTTGGCCACTGGAATTTCTTTCCCACGTTGGTCGAAGCCAAGAAGATGGACGTTGAGATGGAGTTCTACAGCAACTGCCTGGTCAACCTGCAAAGGGTTCTCAATGATCTCATTGAGGTAGAAGTCATCGTCCTGTCTCCAGACAACTTGGGTGTTGTGTACTAACTAGCAGACCCATATCAAAAAGGAGCTGGTCCCTTAACCACTAACAACTGGCCGAAAATGGATGCTCCTCTCCAATCCTGGACCTGACTGACCAACCCTCCAAACCCTCGAAACCCAAGCTTTCTTCCAAGGGAATTAATTGAAATTGGATTCATTGACTTGGTACCCTTGTGTAGGCGAGTGACGCCTGGAAGTGGCCACCATCTTGGGAGCCTTCTTCTTTCCTGCACCCTTTTTTTAATTGGGAGTTCAATGCCTCTGTGCTGAATTGCTCTTCCAATCATTTTCAATAAAATATGAGCACAGCCCCAGAAATCAATTTCGGAATGTGGGAGGGTAGCCTTGGAACTCAGATAATACATACCGTATATACTTGCATATAAGCCGATCTCGCATATAAGCCAACCCTTAAAAAACTGCCCCAAAATGAGGAATTTTGCAAAAACTTGCATATAAGCCAACCCCCAAATACCATGGTGTTCAACCCCTGATCTCACCGTCAAGGCTCACCGTCAAAAAGATTCTGGGAGGACAGGGCTTTGGGCGCGACTTCCCTGAACAGCAGAAGTGAAGCCCAGAGGGAAAAGTCGGCAGGGCAAAAGTTGCAGCTCATCGTCCATCCAGGGAGAAAAATGGCCAATTTTCGTGCGCGTTTTCCTTGATGCGAGGGCTGCTAAGGGCCAGCTGACAGGGAGTGCGAGAGCCAAGACTCTCATCGCAGGAAGCCGCCACGCTAAGTCGCTGCCCGACTTCGCGCGCGTTTCCCTTGAGGCGAGAGCTACTAAGGGCCAGCTGATAGGGAATGCGAGAGCCAAGACTCTCATCGCGGGAAGCCGCCACGCTAAGTCACTGCTCCAGCGCAAATTGAGGCACGGCCACCGATAAATCAGATTTATGCGCGTATAAGCCGACCCCCAAATTTGGGGGAAAAAAAGTGTTCTAAAGTTGGCTTATATGCGAGTATATACGGTATGTATGTCTTTTTGCAATGTTTGGCTTTAGCACTGTTTGGCTTTAACACAGTGCTGGACTTGAGGTGAAGTGATCATTGTTATTTAGGATACTAATGGGAGGTAAGGTGAAGGGAGGAACATAATATTAGCTTAGGCGTGGTGTAATTAGGCATGGGGTGGTGGTGTGGATAATTAGGTAATGGATGGATTAGTGTGGGGTGGAGGTAATTGGGCAGGGATGGATAAAACAATGTTGAGAGTTAACTGTTTTCAATGCTGACATTGTGCCACAGTGGTTAGAGTGCAGTACTACAAGCTACTTCTGCAGCCAGCTGCCTGCAATTTGGCAGATGGAATCTCACCAGGCTCAAGGATGAATCAGCCTTCCATCCTTCCAAGGTCAATAAAATGTGGACCCAGATTGTTGAGGGAAATATGCTGACTCTGTAAACCACGTAGAAAGGGTTGCAAAGCACTGAGATGTGGTCTAAGCGCTATTGCAATAATTTAACTGAATAAAACCAGACAAGGTAAGAAGTCTTCCTTATTCTGCTCTACAGTTTTAACTTGCAACCTGTCAGTTTTCACAGGTTTTATAAAATATATATTTAGAAGTTGAGTCTGAGATGACAGCAGCAACAACAACACTCTAACGAGGTATGACACCTTATTGTAGGAGCAGGGCTTAAAGTCATCAAAGGAGCTAACGACTAATCTGGTGGCATTTTTGCTACTGATAGGTTTCCCGAAGATAGACCAGTTGGTCATCTGTGCTGACTGGCTGCAGCTGTGCCTCTGCTTGATGCAACTGGCTTTTGTCCAGATGCTCTTTCTCAGATTACCCAGACGTTCCCAGCAGTTTCACACTGACCATTCTATTCTGCTGCAGAACTTCTAAGGCCCCTGGTACTCCCCATATTCTCTCTCAAATAAAGAGGGACAGATCGCTCTTCCTTGTCATGTGAGCTGGCACTTGAGGAAGCAAGTACATATGCATACAAGAACATACATGTCTTTTTTGATGAAGCCAATGAAAATTTTGAACAGTCCGTTCCAAATAATAACAGTTGTCTGAGTATCAGTAGCAACCTAGGGAAAGATGGTAGGGAATGCATGAAAGAAACCAAAAGATAAAGATTGACTTTTTAAAATTCTATTTTTTAAAAAATAAATTTTTACATGATGCAGCTATTGCCAGTTCAAAAATAATCAAAGAGATTTATCAGTCCATGCACAACTTCACCAAAAGTAATAATATTAAAAATGGGTTATGACTGAAAGTAAGTCACCAAACCCAAAATCAGACACCAAGTGGGAAAATAAGACTGGAAAATAAATCCACTTCAAGAGAACAGTAACAGCTTTTGCATATAATTTCAAAATAATCTAGGGAAATACAATTACATTTACTAAAAGTTTAAATCTTTAGTGATGGCACCAAAATGAAATTTTAATTGGATGCATTTGCAAATAGAGCAAATTTTTTAAATGATTTTTTTAATAGACTTGAATAATGGAATTGTAATAATATTAATGAACTATTTGTAAGTATTTGATTGTTTTAGGATCACACTGTAATAAATAAAAACAAATAAACTGTACATACACAGGTGAAAAAGAAAGCCAGCTATGGATATTTAAAGCAAATTTAAAAAGTTTTAAAATCAAAGCTGAATGCCAGTAATATAATCAAAACTATTAACACTTGGGTTATTCCTATAATACACTCTCCCTGCAGTGATTGTTGATCAGGCACCAGCTGAACTAGTTGCTTCTGTTAAGTGCTTGAAACCTTATGATAATGCATCATGCATTGAATCCAGGAATCAATATAGTTTCTTTGTATTTAGCAAGAAAAATGGATACTTATTCTTTGCTGCAAGCAATCAAGGCAGGAAGGTTACAAAAAAGCAAAGAAAGAATGTGCACAAGAAAGACTTTTTAAATGTGGAAGAATCAAAAGTAGTACCAAAAAAATCAACATTGGAAAAGATAAACTTTTGCATGGTAAATACATAACATTCTCATTTTAACTGGACAATTCACTGATTAATACAGAATACAACCAGGGAACAAACTGAAAAATTTGGTACAGGACAAGGACAATGACCAAGGGCAGGATATAGCATCACATGTGTAAAGCTGTATCATTCATAATAAAAAGACTTCATTTTCATACTTTTCCTATTCTGAAGATTTCCTTTTGCTTATTTTTCAAAGAACATTAACCTCTTTTTCAGGTTTATGGCCCTGTTTTAATGTTTGGAACTGGCACTACTAGTTCCAGCAACTGTACCACAAAATTCAGTGACATGGCTAGAAGGGTTTTGGAGGCAAAAACAGGGAAATCCCATGTCTGCATTTGATTCTGTGGTTGCAAGTTGCAGTTCCAGGTTTGAGTCAGGCAACTTGCTTCATTTATTGCCAGCTATGCCTCTGAGCATAATGCAGAAAGAAAAAGGATGCTGCTGACAGTGGAAATAAAGTAATGTTATAAAGAGGCTTAAGGGTATATTCCTCTGACTAGAGAGCAATGGGATGTGCTACATTTTGTATGACCACACCCAAATTGCTGTCCTTGTGAGCAAGAATGTGCATAGCCAAAGCAATTTTCATTTCAGGAAATAGCCAAGGAAATTTTCATTTCAAACGAGGAAATATATATAGCTAAAGCCTTGAGAATATTCCCGAGAACTACAATGATGCATGATGAATAAATATAGCTAGCAGACTTCAGATCTCCCAATTCCATTCTGTTCGTTTTTCCTTTTCCCATTCCCCACAGCCACAACTTAAATTCATATTCTTGTCCAGAGAGGAGCAATAATTTCTAAATGTCATTCTCCCATTGCCCCCACTCCTCTGCTGACCTTATCAAGCATAGGATCGATACGCTGACTCTCTTAGTGTGCAGAGCTGCATCTGAACGCAGAAGAGAAGCAATTAAAATGGAATTTCAAGGATTGGCAATGTGCTGGGCATGGAAATTTCCTCCACTGTGTCTCCCGGGGAAGAAAATGAATGATCCAGAAGCAACAGCAACTCTCCAAATTATCATAAACATAATTGGTATTTGATAAAGCAGGAAATGAAACATAATGTCCATTAATCAAGGTGACAACTACAGAGCACCACATGTGCCATAGTGCAGATGTGCTTGATGCTAATTCACTTCCTGGGCCTCCAGGGAGTTTCCTATCAGCATGAGAAAAACCCCACTTGGAGTAGTGCACTGCAAGCCCATGATTTGCCAAGGGCAAGGCTTGTGATATCACATTTCAAGGCAAATGTACCCAGTGCTTTCTAATCCTACAGAGTCCCACTATGATGTAAAAGATGTATAAAACATTTAACACTCCAGAAAAAAAGATTTCTCAAATGATTTGAATTCCCTGTGCTCCTTTTGCCATTCCTACAGAAGCATTGCCTCAACCAAACCAATGTTGCTTCGAATATTGTAAGAATAAACATTTTTCTTTCTGAAGCATTTATGGAACAAACTTCTGTTTTTAAAAACATTTCTCTTAGAATTTCCATAGGCTTTTCTCATGAAATAAGCTCAATGACAATTCTGTGTGACATCGTAATTGTTCGGACTGGACCTAGTATGACAGAAATGCATTCTTGTGCTTGAAACAGCCTGCCAGAGAACCTCACTCAAATGCTTCTCACATTTACAAAGCTCTTCTATATACAGTATTCCCTTGAAGTTTCTGAAACATTTTAGGGCCATGTGCTTAGTTTTCTACTTTAAGTACAGTATATTATCTCCATCATCATGGAGTCTTCCTTTTTCCTTTGCTTTCTATGTTGTGTTCCCAAGACCAACTTTCCTACAAGACAAAAAATTTAAAGAAAAAGACAATATCAGTACCTTAGACAATTTATTACCACTTTCATCAAGAAGCTTCAGCTCCACTTTTTTAAAACAGAAAAGGGAAACATGCTAAAATCTAGGTCTTCCAATACCAGTGGTCAGCAAAGCAGACCAAGCAATGGTGGGATTTCAACTTTTTTATTACAAGTTCTGTGGGCATGGCTTGGTGGGCATGGCAGGAAAAGGATACTGTAAAATCTCCAGTCAGAGGTGGTATTTGCCAGTTCTCTGAACTACTCAAAATTTCCACTACCGGTTCTCCAGAACTGGTCAGAACCTGCTGAATACCACCTCTGAGACCAAGGCATTATGACCTGTACACTTATTCTACAAAGCTGTGCTGTTTCTAAACTTGCATCTGTAGCTGCACATTTGCAGATTTAAAGAGACCTAAATAAGCCCTACTTGTGTTCTTCATGATGCATTTCTTCTTTTTAGATTATATGCAAGAGACTACACTATATTGTCTATTATGCACATAGATACTTGGTTTAGATAGATAGACAAACAGATAGATAGATAGATAGATAGATAGATAGATAGATAGATAGATAGATAGATAGATAGATCCTTTTCCAAGTGAAAAGGATAAGCCAGTGACATCACCTTTGCCCAGGGAGTGCCCAGTTGGGGATTCCTTTCATGTTCCTGGCAGCAACCAGAGCAAAGAATAGGAAATCACCTTGCCCAATGGCAGCACTCCGGTCTTGAACACTAGCTTTCTCTTTGTCAAGCCAACCATAAATACATGACCCATGATGCTCCTAGATCAGGGGTGTCTGAGTCATGTCGTCATGGCAGCATGACATGATGTATGGGGACTTTTCTCCCCTTCGCTAAACTGGGCGTGGGCATAGTCAGCATATAATTCATCTAGCCTGTGGGCCAGGAGGTTGACAGCACTATTCTAGGTGATAGATAGATCAATAGATCAATAGATCGATAGATCGATAGATCGATAGATCGATTGATCGATCAATAGATCGATAGATAGATAGATGGGGGGGCGCGGAGGTGGGCAGGCAGGCAGGCAGACATAATTGTTATTCAATTTAAGCATTAGATATTTTTCTTCATGGAAACTTATGCTCATTTCCTTGTGAACATAGCATTTTCCTGCAGTTTGGATCATGAGGTCAGACTCACACTAACCCTGTTGGTCTTGCTGACCAGATTTTGTTGTTAACCATAGGGCCCTGAAAATTCAGAGGCCCATGTACAATGTACAATGTTGAGTTTTTTCCCTCTGTTTTTTGTAATTTATAATTTCCATATTTTGTTATAATTTTATTAACTTTTTCCTGTTTTAAATATTGTTAGGGATCCAGAGTCATGTATTTTGAGAAAGGAAGCTATATAAACTAGAAAAAAAACATACATACATTATCAAAGCAGTCAGGTTACCAGATCTGAACAGTAAAAGTCCAAATGACTTCTGGATGGCAGCAAAATATCTAAGTTGTTTTCATCTCTTTCTGAAATTTCTTTGCCACCATCTAATGATTGACTGGATTTTTCCAGCCCAGATATGGAAGCCCTAATAGTGATACATTCTTTCATAGACTGACACTGTCTACATTATTAAATTCAGGAACAAATAGATCAATAAATCCAAGGAATAATGATGGGAGATGATGTTGGATAAATGTGTTCCTTTAGGGTGCAAGGGAATGTTGAGGGAATAACATTATTGTAATGGGATAATATGAGCATGGTTTTAGACTCTCTAGCTGCATGATTTTATTACTTACCCAACATAGTTTGCTAGTTTGACTTTTTTACCCTTTTTTCTTCACACAGCATGTGTTTATGAATGCATTCATCTGCATGAAGGCAACCATAATTGAAAATATTAGTTTTGGGATTTTACAAATTAAAAGAGGAACACCTTTTCAAAATGAATAAAAATATTTTGCAGACAGCAGGAACATATAAAGAAAAATTAGGATATTTGCTAAGTTAATTATGCTTTCTACATTCCTAACCTTCAAGCAATTTCAGCTTTTTCTTCTGAATAATTGGCTGACACTGGCACAAAAAGAAAAAAAAAGTGTATTGCAATAAGGATTTGAAGGTCAATAGGAATAAAGAATATAAGTCAGGGTAATCACGAGAGGGGTTGGGGGTAAAGATGTAGCAAATATGAATCCTAAATCTGCAAAGCATTGTGATCTAGAATTTATGATGTTATTACAATATTCTTAATTTTTTTGCTTCAAAGATAATCAATGGCTCTGAGTTTAAGTGGCAGGAAGGATAATATTACAGCACCATGAATTTTGAATTCGATATTTTGTCATTTGTTGCATCTCTTTGATCAGCTGTAGACTCGTGTTAAATTATCCAAATATTCCAGAATCCACACACACCTTTAACTATGTGAAGAAGCCTTGGCTAGCACAGGAGAAACAGGAAAAGACTAAAACTTGGAACAGACGATAACTAGCTATCATCTAAAGAATAGTTTGCTAGCACCAAAAACTGGTCTATTTAATGACTTTTTAACAAATGCAAGAAAAGGACTGAACACAAAACAACCAACAAATAGAAATTCTACAACAAAGGCACATAGGGAAATGATAATTGCTTCTTCCAATTCTTACAAAGGCTTTAGGGCAAAAATAATGAAATATGTTTTCTAATTAAAAGATAGGAGTAACTTAGTGGGATTTTATAAGATTACAGTATCCTGGCTCTGCTTTTAAAGGAGAAATAGGTTAATCATTATGCAGGTGCCTCTCGCCAATCCATGGGTATGATTATTGACATGCTCTGACGATCTGCCTCAATTTGTATTATGCTTCAATTTTGTTTCATTTTCCTACTACAAAATTGCCCAAAAATCCATCTGGCCAGGTCCACAGCATCTCCTTGCTTTCGTCATTTAGCAACCACTTTTGTCCTTCATTTCCATTGTTTTCTGTCTCTAGTAAGATTATTATATCTCTAATAAGCACGACATGGCTGATACATTGTCTTTCTTTTTTTATTTGCTTTCAAGAGGACATGTGTTAAAAAGAAACCCTTAAACATCAGCCTGAATAATTACATGAGCAATTTACACTTAACTTATAAGACCAGCTACTAGAATGAAATAGCAGTCTACATTTCTATGCCTCTTTTATAACTATTTTACAATGAAGGTTGGTCACTGCAAGCAATCTTACAAGACTAAAGAATCTGCATTCTGAAATTCTTTTATTTATTTATTTACTCTTTGTTTTTTATATTTATATCTTATAAATGGCATGCTGACTTGAACATTTATCTCAGCAGAAGGACAACAAATAAATCAAAGCAATAAAGACATAATAATATTGGCAATAAAAGATCACTGAACATTTTACATTGTTTGGACAGGGCTTTTGTCTTTCTTTACACTTCCAAACATATATCTTACGGAATCAGCCAACAGTGAAACAATTTTTTCTTATTTTTGTGTGGTCAAACATGTCCCTGAGTTTGCTGTTAGAGAGAAACAAGGGGTATGTGTATGTGTGTGTGTGTGTGTGTGTATGTGTCTGTGAATCGAACTTTTTGGAAAATGACAATAAAAGTCTAACTGGATAAAATCAGTAAGCCATCTCTACTATACCTGGGTGCAAAACACATCAAAGTTGGCAGATTTTGGATTTCCATAAGAAGGAGGTGGTGCCAAACTGTCAGGAAAAGCATTTTATTTCATGAAAATAGCAGAATACTCTGTAATGAGCCTTCAAAGTCTGTTAAACTGAGTGGTCTTTTGAATGAGCAAAAAAATGTATGTGAAAAATCTTTTTCTGGGGGAATCAAAAAGATAATCAAAGAGAGCTTTGGCTGTCCTGGGAAATTCTCCATGCACTATGAGTTTCATCTAACCATGGGGAAAAAGCAATAGAAAACTTTAGTGATGCCAGCCACAATATTCACAGATGACTGCTACTCTAAATAAGCACTGAATTATGATAAAGCATGGGAGTAAGGAAATTAAAGGGAGAAGACACAAAATAACTACATTTAAATTTGGAGACATGTTAAAATTCAGGTGATGCCCTAGGTGCTGGCTCTACAAAAATGACACAATGTTAAAAAATACTGTGCCTTATTTTAAACACCCTATTCAAATAATTTTGCTAGTATTCATAACTGTACAATGTGAATAACTAGTGTGAGGGAGCATCATCATTAAAATAACATCCTTGTTCAAGGCAGGCAGTACCATCCCTTCTCACAGAGGTATTACCTTATCAAAACCAACCACATGCCACTTCCATGTCTTAACCAGAAAGGGCATGGATTCAGAACACCAGTGGCTAAGCTCACAGGCACAAGAACCCTGTCCATATCTGCAGAACCAATTGGCTCAGAATTCTCCCAGAAAACAGGACACAGATGTATCTCAATTACTTCTAAAGGAACTATACAACCATAGTCAAATTTAGAGTAAAACCACAGGGCTTTGTTTGAGATATGCTGAGAATATTCATCACAGTGTCCTATAAGAACTTTCCCAGCTCCTCTTTACCTAGTACAGACCAATATACCAAAAACAGGTGTTCTGGATGGCTATATACAGACATAAACAGGGCAGAGAAGGAAATATGTTTTGCTTTTCTTATTGTCACAGGGTAATCCTAATAAAGGCTGTTACCTGTTCTCAATAGACTTCACTTTTTGTGTTTCTCAGATGGCACTGTAGATATCTCTTCTGCAGTTCTCTTGGAATTACTTGGTAAACCATGGTGGTCTTTGAGATCTGCATTCACAGATATCCCACTCAGGCATAATTTTATGTATAATTTCATTACATGCTTATCCATGCTGTGATGAGAATGTGTGATAAACTGTATGTCAGAGCTTTGGGAAAAACTCCATCAAGCATTTGGGGCAAGTCAATCAGATTGCCAATTGCTCTTTGCAGTGAGGAGCAGTTGTGGAGAATTCTGGGATCAAAAGGAAGGGATCTATTCAATATCAATATCTGTTCAATACAAGGATCTGATGTCAATATCCACCAAATCCAGTACCTGACACAACTACTCCAAGGCAAATAACAGATCAAATGTTTGTGCCCCCCTACCCTCTGAGCACAATTAGGAATGTTAAGCCATGAATACATAGGACCAGTCTAAGGCTGCCATGGTTGCCACAGGACTCTATGCTATTTCACAACCTGGGCCCAGAAAAAGCAGTTGAAGTTCTCCAGAACCATAATGGAACTTGATTACCAACCTAGGTTCTAGAAGCACAGGTGTTGCTACAGTTTAGGAAAGATAAGTAAGCAGCAATCATCATCATCTCTATGGTCAAGTTTCACAAATAGTACACCTGGTAATTTATGGAACTGGGCCTCTAGAGACCACCAGATATGGGAATTATAATGTTTACAGGATTACATCTCTCCTCTTGGATTGATCCAACCACTGTGTGAGGAAAAACAGTTGTTTGTTTCTGGTTTAAAGGGAGGTCAAAGCAGCCAAAGCTTCAACATATTTTGCAATATTGACCTTTGGAGTGGCCTTCTGGTTGAGGTTACATTATTCCCAACACTACTTAGCTCTTCTGAAGGATGCTTTGGCCATGAAGACAGGCAGATGAAAAATAGAAGTTTCCTTTGCTTTGGATTATTTTGTTATTTTGTCATTATATTCATTTAATTTGCAGCAAGAGTTTGATTAATTTGCAGAATAAACTAGCAACAGCATAACAATCAAATAAGTATTACTCTATTTATTGTTATCTTCCCCAAAGGACAACTTTCCACTTCTCTGGCCAACAATAAGAGTTTTCCTTATCACAGAAATAAGCATGCTACGGAAAGGAGAGGATGGAGTGTTGTTTGAAGTACCATTTTTTTGAGTTTCCTCATAGGCCAACTGGACAGAAGTATTCATGGAATTTACTCAGTCGAAAGATAAGAATACTTCATAGCATACCTGGGAGGGTTAAGTTGTAAAATGGCAAAAGTGTGGAAACATAGAAAGGAAAGGTAGAATCTTATTTGGCCTATCAGCAGAAGTGGTATTCATCAAGTTCTGGCCAGATCTGGAGAACTGGTAGTGGAAATTTTGAATAGTTTGGAGAACTGGCAAACACCACCTTTGACTGGAGATTTAACAGTATCCTTCCCCTGCCACGCCCACCAAGCCACACCCACAGTAAAAAAAAATTGAATCCCACCACTGTCTATCACTCTGTTTTGCTTTGCTGATTTAACCCTGATTCACCCAACACTTGGAAAATATCTTCTTGTGGACAAGCATTTATACTTTTCGCATCACATTTGAATTTTATCTATTTGTCATAAGGTTTTTTTTAATGATAATTCTTCTTAAACTAATCAACAACTTCAGATTAAGAGGCCTTTTATTCAAGTCTCTGTTGTTGATAGTGTCAGTTCAATTATAACTAATAGCATAGTGCTACTGCTTTTATTTCTAATGATTTCCAACTTAATTAATTATAGCATTCTCCACCTCAGAGATCATCAGTATAGAGTAGATTGGCAATGTAAATGCCATTTTATTAGCTGAGTACCACTATGGGTCTATCTTATTCTCAGAGAAATAACACAACCCAGTGGACCTCTTTGTGAACAATCAGAAAATTTATTAAACTATTATTATCATCTTCTCTGTAATTCAGATGCTACTTTATTATTCTTTTATACCCCATTTTCCCCTTAAAGTTACTGTTCTGCTTGCAGTTATTTTTGATAAGTGATCCATAATACAATTGAATTCCCAAGGAACCACTGCTCTGAATTAAATCTAATTATTTGGGATAAAGAATGAGAATTTTTTCATATTTTCCAAGATATCTACTAAATTTTCATATTTTCCAAGATATCTACTCAGACTTAGTGGGATTCTATCTTAGGTCATTCCAAATTTCAAAGACCCACAGTACTTCCTTACCCCAAACTGTTTATTTTTTACCCTTAAAACATTTAAGCTGCCAGCAAAATGGCTTAAAAGATAACTCCCTGGAAAATTCCTCCACAGATGACATAAGTCCCATCAATGGACAGTATTTGCAGGACAACATCCAATGTGTTGTGATTTCCCCCCCCCCCATTTTTTTAATTTCAATCTACATATAATAACACATACATTTAAGTGTGGGCATCAATAATCATACATCTGCTCATTGCATATATTCAATATTAATCATAAATTCTCAATATTTATTTTTCAACCTTACTCTCTCCAAATGCCTACCTACCATTTCAATTAAACATACCTAGTTAATTTTTTCCTTTTTTCATTTTACTTTTTAAATAGAAAAAACTCATTTCGCAAGCAGTGTGGATTCAGGTTTTCACATCTCAATACAAACATGGACCATAATTAACCTATTCATTTAATTTGTTTAAATTTCATATTGCATCATCTTGTCATTAATTAAATATTTAAACTGTATTTTTATTCCAAATCCGGAGTTCCCGCTTCTCATATCTTATTTTAACAATATTTATCTAAAATTCTTATCTCAACTTCTATGTTTCATTTATTCATTCCAAATCCTATTTTAATGTCCTTCCATTTCTTAGTGTATTCTCATATCTTATTTTAATAATGTTTTATCTAAAATTTCCTCATCTTCCTTTTCTATTGTCATTTCTCATACTTATTTTTTGCCTTGTCACATTTTATTTTTATTTAATCTTTTATCATATAAATATTACACTGCTCAAAAAAATAAAGGGACACAAAATAAGACAGTCCTTAGATCTGAATGAATGAAATTTCTTATTAAATACTTTGTTCATTAAATTCACATAGTTGAATGTGCTGACAACAAAATCGCACAATTAGACAAAAATTTAATCAATGAATCAAATTATAGCAACCCATGGTAGGTCAGATTTGGAGTTAACTCAAAATTAAAGTCGGAAAAAACACTACCGGCTGATCCAACTTTGAATGTAATGTCCTTAAACAAGTCAGAATGAGCCTCATAGTGTGGTGTGGCCTCCACGTAACCTGTATGCACTCTACAATGCCTGGGCATGCTCCTGATGAGGTGGGCGCATGGTCTCCTGAGGGAATCTCCTCCCACCCTGGACGAAAGCATCCCCCAACTTCCTGGACAGTCCTGTGGTGCAACGATGCAATGGTGGATGGCTGCGGACATGATGTCCCCGCAATGTGCTCCTTTGGATATCAGGTCTGGGAATGGACGGCCAGTTCCTATAGCCTGCAATGCTTCATTTGCAGGAACTGCTGACACACTCCAGGCCACATGAGCGTCTAGCATTGTCGTGCATTAGGAGGAACCCAGGGCCAACCAGCATATGGTCTCAGCAAAGGTTTGAGGCATCTCAATCTCGGTACAGTGGCAGTAGGTACCTCTGGCCAGCACATTGGGGCTGTGTGGTCCGCTAAAGAAATTCACCCACACCATTACTGACTCCACTGCAACTCCGTCATGCTGGGAGGATGTTTGGCAAGGCGCAGCAGAACGTTTCTTCCCGGCGTCTCGCAGACCCTGTCACATCTGTCACATGTGGCTCTTTGTGTAACCTGCTTTCATCTGTGAAGAGCACAGGGTGCCTGGATGAATTTGGCCAATCTTGGTGTTCTCTGGCAAACTGCCAAACGTTTTGATGGTGTTGGTGTAGCCAACCCCACCTGTGGACATCGGCCTCATAGCACCTGCATAGGAGCTGTTTACTGACTAGTTTGAGCAGCCACATGAACTTTATGGCCTGCTGGAGGGTCAATTTCCAGGGTCCTCCTGTTCCCGCTCTTTGCAAAAGGTGGAGGTAGTGGTCCTGATGCTGGGTTGTTGTCCTCTTAACGCCTCCTCCATGTCTCTGATGTAGCTGGCCTGTCTCCCTGGTAGTGGCCTCCCATGCTCTGGACAGCTAGCTGACAGACACAGCAAACCTTCTTGCCACAACTGCTTGCACATTGATGTACTTCCTGGATGAGCTGCACTAGCCTGAGACCACTTGTGTGTGGTTGTAGATCCCCTGTCTCATGCTTCACTAGAGTGAAAGCACCACGCAATTCAAAAGTGACCAACAACCAATCAGCCAGAAGCATTAAGACCTAAGAAAAGTGGTCTGTGGTCACTGTTGAGGTATTCCCCGTTAGGAAGAATGAGCGCCATAACAGGGAGACGTAAGAGAGTAGTGTTGGAATAATACACGACAGAGCCACACAGATACAGTGACAGTAAATATCGGTTTTTAACTTTCCAGAAATGTTTAAGCAAAAAGTCAAAAAAATGGCCCCCCAAAAAGTTCCAAAAGGTTCCCAAAAATTTTTTCACAGGTAAAATTAGTCAGTTTTTCACTCGAGGGAATAATCCAAATATCAAATTCCCATATGTAAAACAGTTCAGGTTATAAGACTTACATTAAATCAGTAATTATCAGTCAATTAGGAAAATGGATCAAACGCAATACTTTTCGCAACAGCAGCGAACAATGATACACTCTCTTTTTGAACTCAGACCAAACTCCCAGGTTTCTGGCTCCATTCTTATGGCCATTTGAAAAACCACACTCAATTGCAGTTTGTTTTGGCTTCTAAATTGGGCTTCTTCTTTATCAGATTCTCTCCTCTGGTTTATTGTGTTCTTGTGTATGCTGAGTCACCATTTCTAATTTTGTAGTACAAATTGCACATTTCAAGTTTTAATTTTTATCAAATTGTCCTCGTAATCTTGCATATCCGATCTTATGTTTGTGAGTCCAGTCTTATATCAACAAGTAGCTCCTCCATTATATCTTTCTTCTTTTTCTTGTCTTTTCCCCTCTTCCTTAATAGCTATTCTCTTTCTCTTTTCAACAAATATATTCAATCCCAGAGTCCAATATAATATTTCAGCAAATATCTTTTAGGTTTCTTTTTAACAATTCATATCTTGAGTTCTTTATT
>BHFT01000352.1:0-13898 GCA_004320025.1 Laticauda laticaudata
TTTTTCTCTTGTGCACAAACTGGAACACTTTCTTATTTAGCAGAACTACTGAGTTTGAGACACACTTCCTTATTTAGTTTAATGGGCCTTCCAACATGACTTCGGTTCTGCTTACACAAATAATAAACCAAAAAGAATCCTTTTATCTTCTCCAATTTTGCCTTTTGGTGCTTCCATTTTATACTGGCCCAGAACTGATTCTCTTTTGTTCTTGGATTCTAATGTAAATTAAAATAGGTATTGGTTACTTTTAACTTGGTCCAGTGGTGGATTCAACCAGTTCACACCACTTCAGCCAAATTGGTTGTTAAATTGCTGGCTGGCCCTGCCCCACCCCTTCCAGGAGTCCCCTCATACCCCGTTTTGGCTCCCAGTAAGTGCAGGGAGGCCCACTAGGCCCAAAACAGGGCACGGGGGTGATGGTGGTACAGTGGCCTCTGCGGCCCGTTTTTGCTCCCAGGGGGCTGCAGGGAGGCCTACTAGGCCCAAAACGGGGAATGGGGGTAGCAAACACCCCCTGCAGCTCATTTTTGCTCCCAGTAGGAGCAAAAACCCCTGGCCATACCCACCTAGGCCACACCCACCCAGCCAGTCATTAAGATGTTAAATTATTTGAATCCCACCACTGTCTTGGTCCCACCAGTATTATAACAAATTTAAAAGTAATTGGTTAGATACAGGGTTAATGCAAGGGAAATTTAATAAATGCTGATTGCAGACTTTAACCACAGCATTTTAGAACACCTTTTGGGCTGACCAGGAGATTAATTGTCCACACTAACTTCACAAGCCAGAATTTTCCTGGGGAATATTACAAAGCTCTACTGGTCCCTCTAGAATCCCCTTGATATTTTTTTTCCAGAAAAGTCTGAGATTTTTATAGAGCATCAGGAGTAATATTTTTATTGTGCTGGAATAAAAATACCAAAAATGTTAAATGAAACGAGGCTAAAAAGCAAACAAAAAAACCCAACTCACTAAGAATTCACATCTGCTGGAATTATTTATCATGAACAACCAATCTGAGCAGAAAACTATGGAGTTTTACACTAGTAAATATTAATGATCTTAAAGACACAAGAAGCTATTCTGTTTTGCGAGTATTCAAATAAATGTCCAAAATATCTTTTTTTTCTTTAATTATATTTGTTCTTGTTTTCATAGAAAATTGCAAAGGTTTTTTTTTTAGTTTTTTGCTCAGTAATATTTTGAATTGTCAATTATAATTCTGTTTTTAAGTAGCAACAAAAACATTGAAGCCCTAACTTTGGTAAAAGCAAAATTATTTTTTAAAAAAATCCAATTGCCTGTCCATGCTTAAAAAATTAGTTCTCCTTTTGGAATCAACCTTGACTTTTAATTTTTTAATATAAAAAATTGGATGCTGATATTAACATGGTTCGTGAGCCAGTTTAAACTTCCCTAAACTTTAAATTAGCAAAAATATTTAGAACTGGCTGATTTCTGATTTCTTTCTTTTCTCCTCCTATTTTCATCATTTAAAATCCTCCTGCATGTACAATCATTTTATTATTTGGATCCCAGTTCATAATTTTCTTGACGGTGCTCTACATCAGTGAAATCATTGCATGTTTTAACATGGGATACCTGTTATTTTCATTATTTAGTCCCAACCCCTATGTCTCCCTCTCCGAAATCAGTGAGCACGCCCAGTGAAGCTGGAAGTCAAGATTCGGGAGAGTTGGGACCTCTAGGAAGGTAAGATGAAATGCTCATTGTATGTGCTATCTACTTTTCTTGAGGATATTTTTATGGAAATATATTTCTGTCATGGTTCTTGTGTAACTGAACACTCTGTTTTAAATAGAGTAGGCCGCAAAATGAAATTATGTCAAAATTATGGCTTGCAGTTAATATCACCATGCAAGTCTATACAGGTAGTTCTTAACTTATGACTTTAATGGTGCTTATCCATTCTGGTCATAAGTTGTGATGGGTGTAAAATGAATCATCATGACCAGACTCATTTTATGGCCTTTTCTGTGGTCATCATACTGGAATGCACTACCTGACTCTGTTGTTACATCCTCAAACCCACACTCCTTTTCCCTCAAACTAACCACTATTGACCTCACCCAATTCCTAAGAGGTCTGTAAGGGGAGTGCACAATCGTGCCTACCGTCCCTGTCCTATTGTCCCTAATTATTTGTACCTATTTCCCGTATTCATACTTATGTTTATTCTTATCTCTATTATCTTGTAAGTGACTGACAAATCACATCAAATATATAAATTAAATAAAAATAAATTAAATGAACATTGCAATTGTTTAAGGAATGTTGTTAAACTAACCCCTCTGTGGGAACATTTCTGTCAAAACCTGGAAGTGAACTCCCATTTCCGGAAAAATTGTTATGAATTGTCATGTGACCTCAGGATCCTGCAAAAAAAAAAACATGAATGCAGGCCGATTGCCAAGCACACAAAATGCAGTTACATTACCCCACTGGGACGGTTGGAACTGGGTAGAGTTTCATTACAATTTCAAATGTTCATTAAGCAAATGATCTTAAGTCAACGATTATCTACCTGTATGTTGCATTTTTATGTCATGTCATGTCAAACATTTCATCACTCCTTCCCCACCCCAGGTCTTGTCTCCCCTCTTCCATTCAAAGATACCTGTGTTGCAGAGATAAAATCCTGTGTTAAAAAGATTGTCAGAGGAGATTTCTTTCATTGAAGTTCTGTATTTTGAAAAGCTGGTATTAACTTGGGGCATGAAGATTGCTGTCTATTAATTATGATTGTTGAAGAAGCTACAGTTACATGGATTTATACAACACACTAAGCCAAACTCAAACGAACCATATTGTGGCCTATCATGATGTATGAACATTTCTCTGTTCTAGAAGAAGAATATTCTCATCCATTAAGTTTTATACAGTTTTAAGAAAAATACGGAAGGAAAATGTAGCAGCATTCATTCACTGTGTTTTCTAACACAGAAGTCCTTTGTATGCATGCATCTTTTAACTGATTTAGCAGTTAATTACATTGCCATATAATTATTAATTTTTAAATAAAGTTTGTCCTTTTATTCCTTGACATGAGATTTCTAGGGTGCAATTAATTTTCTCAATATAAACCTTTTGAAACATAATTATAGAATTATTTTTATGCATAACTTTCACTGGTTATTTTCTTTTCAGATGAATTTTGGGACAGATTTTTGGTTCAGGGAAAGATGCATCATAGTGATGATTAATTTTATTATTGATGTTGATCTTCCTGAAGAGCCAGCAGGCTAATGATAAAGGTTCCTGCTGATGAGAAGGCCATTCAAATCAGGCTCATAGCCATTCAGGGGATGGTCTTCTTTTAAAGAGTTAAGAAAGAACAATGCTTTTTTAGGGATGTCCTGTGGTGAATGGCTGTCCGATGGCTGCAATGTAACATGATGGCAATAATCACATTGAGCACTTGTGGATTGCAGAACTGCAGCCTGACTCTGCATGTAGACCTTGTTCATTCTCTTTTTAGGAGGTAACATTATGTAATTATTTTTCTGTGATAAGGATGGCAACCATAGTCCACCTGTTGTATATCAGGAAGTCCTATGAGGCTAAACACATGTCTTGACCATCCCAAATTTTTGGCATAATTTTGGTGATTATAGTTTATCTTAAGGTATAAATTAGTACGGTTGTTATCATTATTCTCTTTTTTAAATAAAGAAGCTTTGCAGATATGCAATTTTTAAGATGCAAAATGGATGCCTTTTGCATTATTCTGAATTATTCTTGAAACTGTACTGAAATTTCCTTGTCGCAGATTTCAGTGACATTATGAATTCACTGTTCACGTCTTCTTTCTATAAGCTGTTTCTTTGGGCAGTATCAAAATATCCTGTGCTCTTCCATCAGATCTTTGGCATCATTTTGAGGGTTATGGTTTTCTGTAAAGTATAAATAACATTGCCATTTGTTTTGTTCAGAAAACACACGAGGTAGACCGGGTTCCAACAACAAAGGTTTTATTCTTTCACTAGTCAGTAAACCGTCGGAAACGCTTTGGCTGAAACCGAGGCCAGCCTTTTTATAACAGGCTGGCTTGCGCTTGTAGCAATGGCAGTTGTTTTTACAAATAGCCTTCAGGCAGCTCTTTGTTAGTTTAGTTTATTTGACCAATTCAGGTTTGTATTTGGAGTAACCCAAAGTACATATAGAACACCCCTCCCCTCTAGTCAGTCCTACGTGGTGACGTAGTCTCAGCTAGGTAGGTGGGGCTTTCTGGGCTCGACTGAATTGCGCGTTCAATTCTTGGTGAAGACTTCGACGGTTTTGGATGGGGCTGCTGTGTTGGTCCCCCGTTTTCTTCTCCCTGGAAACCATCTGGAAGGGTGAGTCAGCATTTTACCGCCGCCTGAGTTTCTTAGGCGGCGTTTTGCGCTCCCGTCCAGTTCCTCCGGGCAGCGTCGAGCTGGCCTGGCTGGCCTTTCGATGGATTCTTCATGCAAGTCTCTCCAAAAAGTGAGTCTTTTATCTTGCTCTTTTTGTTCGTATGTCCCATCGGATTTAGTTTTTAACTGATTCTGCTTATTTAATTCTGGCATTCCCCCCCCACCTTGGTTGGCAATTCGTCGGTTTTTCACGAATGGGTGTATGTCTGTGGTTCTCCTCTATATTCGGAAAAATCCCGAAGCTGCTCTATGTGCCTGCTTCCATTCCCCTGCCATCATCTACTGTTAACACAGTAGGATTTGGGGCCTGTTATTTGGGTAATTTGTCCTGGTACCATACTGGTCCCCGGTGAAGTTTTTTGGCATAGACTAAATCGCCAATTCCAAAAAATTCTAAAAACATGTAGAGGAGTCGGGGGGGGTTCTGGCGTGAAATTCTGGGTGCAATCTATCAAGGTGTGACCCTAGTTTTCTCCCCATGAGTAGCTCTGCCAGGGACTTGTTGGTTGTGGTACTGGGTGTTATGTGCGGAGTGTGAGCAATCGGTTTATTTATGCTGCACATCTCCAGCGTCCATTTATTTTCTACCTCTTGGTAACCGGACCATTCTCTCTGCCCTTCCGTTTGCAGCCGGATGGGCCGGCGCGGTTAGGGCAATGTCTAATACCTAGGGAGGCTAGGTATTGTTCAAAATTTGTAAGGCTGTCAGTTGTGTCATTAATCGACACGAGGAACGCGCGGATGCCATGGATGGCAAAAAAGGCCGTCTAGTTGTTTTATCACTGATTTCAGTTTTGTCGTTGATGGCATAATTTTTACTTCTAAACCAATTAGAATAAGGCGTCCACAACAATCGAAAAGGAGTCCTTAGTGGACCAGCGAAATCGATGTGGATTCGTGACAGGGGCCCCGTGGTTTTCCCATCTCTTAATGTGCTTTGGGTGGGGGATGGTCTAATCCCTTGACATTTGTTACATGAGATACCCAGTTATTCTTATTGGGTTTTTTTCCCCCGCCCACTTATTCCCCCAAAAAAAATCCCCCCCTGGGGCCCCAAGAAAAAAAAAAAAAAAAAAAAACCCAAAATAAACTTTTTTCCCCCCTAGCAAGGCTTTTTTTTCCATTTTAACAAATCCCCCCGGGGGTTTTGGAAACCCTTTTTTCCGTGTTTAAGCAAAAAATTAAATACCTAAAAGGGTTACCCCTAGGTTGTAGTTTGGTTAGGAATAACCACCCGATCACCCCACAGTAAACAACCTTTTTTTGAATAGAAAGTTCGGTTTTTGTCTGGTCCAGAAAGGTTTAAAAGCTTTCAGTTTTTGATTTTCCGGCCAGCCTTTTACCTACCGCAGTTAAGAAACGCGGCAGTCAAAGAAGTCTTTTTGGGTGGATCTGGCGACAATCATAAGCTGATATGGGTAGAAATCGGGGCAATCCTATTTGTAATGCTGTCATCGTTGGTAACCCGGGTCTTCTTCAGTCCGCTGGCAAGGGTGCTCTGCTTAAAGCGTCGCATGTAAATTTGTTTCCCCCCGCCCTCCTGGTTTTTTTTTTGGGTGGGGGGGGTGTAGAGTGTAGGAATAGGCTCTAGAACTCTGACATCAGTCATTCTTGGGAGAGGGAATATTTGGTGGTGGTTTGTTCCCGCCAATAATTTCTATTAGTGGTTTGTGGTCTGTTAATAATTTGAGAAAGTCCGCCTGTAATAGGTACTCGTGGAAACATTTCATTCCTCAACAATTGCTAGGGCTTCTCTGTCCAATTGGCTGTAATTTCGCTCGGTTTTTTGGACAGAGTCCTTGAATAATACTGCGACGGGCGCCTCTCTGCCATAGGTAGTTGGTGGCTCGAGATGGCACCTCTCCGAATGGTGAGGCGTCGCAGGTCACTCTTAAGGCAGTGTGTTGCTAAAAATTGAATGAGAACGTTTGTTGATGTTAGCAAGCTTTTAATTTTTTTGAGAAGGCTTTTCTTTCTCTGTAACCACCCAAGTCCAAATTGCTTTCTTGTTTAAGAGACAGTGCAATGGTTCGCTATAGTGGCCTTATTTGCAGGAATACATTATAGAAAGTAATTAGTCCCAAAAAAGGCTTGTAGTTCGGTTTTTGTTTTCTTGGTTTCTGGTGCGTCTTTAATTGCTTTAATTTTTTTTGTCTGTAGGGTGTATACCCTCTCCGTCTATTAATAGCCCAGAATTCGACACTATTCTTAATTAGGAACACTTTTCTCTTTCACCTTGAGGCCAGATTCTCTAAACTTAGTTAGTACTTCTTTGAATCTTTTTTTTAATTGGGTTTCATCTTTGGCTGATGATCAGGAAACTCGCAAAGTATGGTACGACTCTTGCATGGCCATTTAGGAGGCGTTCCATTAGACTCTGAAAACGCCTGGGGCCACAATTACTCCAAATGGGAGTTGGTGACACTTGAATGCACTCTTAATGGTAACTATATTCCTGTGCTTCAGCATTTCTGGGTCCACTGGAGCTGTGATAGGCTTGGGTCTAGGTCGAGTTTAGCAAAAACTTTTTCCTTTCCGCCAGGGAGTGAAGAAGTGGGCCTACTGGCACCGGGTATGCGCTTGGGTTGTAATGCGTGTTCAGGGTAGCCTTATAGTCACCCCCAGATTCTATACGGACCCGTTGGGTTTGAGCAGGTGTAGAACTATAGGTGTTTCCCACTTGGCAAATGGTCCACCACAGGTTTCTAAACCCCTTGGGCGATTATTTGTCCAGCTTTCTCTATTTTTGCCTTTTAGTGCAAAGAACCTCGCGCTGGCTTTTATTCTTGTGGGCTATGTGGGGGTTTAAGACGAAAGAATGGGATTTTCGCTCCGATACTCTGGCGGGAAGTGAGCTGTCAAAAAACGTCCCTGGAATCACGGATGAGGTCTTCTCCAGCCGGTTGTAGTCACTCAATCGATCCCAGTCATCCGCCGATGCCCAATGGCAAGAAAAACCATTTGATGCCAGAGGCTGGTCTGTCTCGTCGAAATGGTCAGCAGTACACCTTGACGTGTTTGTTTGTAGGCGACTCGGAAATGTCCCATGCCGATACAGGGATTTATGGTTTCCCTGTAGCTCCTTGAGGGTTAGGTGCTGCTTTCTGTATTCTTTGGTTTGAAACATCTGGGACTAGCTTCTGTTTTATTGTGTCCCACGATACATAGAAAGGAAAGGACCCCGAGTACCACTTATCTTGCAGGGCCTTCCTTGCGATTTTACAATGAACTTTAATTTCTTCCGCTTTCCGTTCTGAGCGCTTCCTAAGTGAAAAGTCTGGTGTGTATTGGGCCTCGCTTGTCTGTTGCCACTTTCTCTCGAGTTCATTTTTGGCTCAGCTTGTGTTTGGGGAATTTCTGCGTCTCGTTGGGCCTGTAGCTTTTCCTGTTTCTGCAGACTTTCTCGATATGCCCTCGTTCTTGGCAGACCCGCAGATGGCATTGAAGAAATCTGCATTCGGCTCGGGGATGGTTTCCCTCCGCAGCCATGCGCATTCCGCCATTTCTCTTTCGCGCTCTTTTGTTAGCGTATTAGGTGGTTGGACCTCGTCGTCTTCTTCACTAGAGTCAAGGTGGTTTCCGCCATACTCTTCGGTGTCGGTAGATTGTTTTTTGGTCTTTGGTCGGGTTTTCATTTCGTCACCTAATGTGTGTTCATTTTCTTCATAGTGACAGCCGATTTTTTTCACGGTTCTTTGGCGGCTTGTGGCTTCCCGATAGCTTCGGCTACGTGAGTGTAGGTTTGTTGGAGTAATTTACTCTGTGTGTCGAATCTCTTAACCCCCAACAACCACTCGATCCTCATTGCGGTGTGCGTCAAGGTTTAAGAAGTCACACTCCACCACTATTTGTCGAAGGGGCAGCAACGAAATTGGCGACGGTCTCTCCCTCTCCTTGGTCTCTCCTGTAAAATCGTGTGTTATTAAATTTGACCACCATCGAGCTAGTGTGTCTTTGAGAATTCGTTGCAAATTTGGCCCCAAACCCGGTTAGTTGGGTTTTTTTTGGGACATCTCGGGGCTTCGCCTAGGGCCTTTGCATCTTGAAAACCGTGGCCCACATTGTTAGGAACACAGCCCTCTACGTTGCTCTGAAATTCCTTCCATTTATTGCTTGTCCAAATACATTTGAAAGCGGCTTCTGCATAGAATCCAATCCTCTTCGTTGGGATTGAAGGGTCGGGCGGTGCGTTGTTTCCAGGCATGCTTTTGTTGCCGTCTGGACTTCTTATCACCACGTGCAGGTTTTTTCGCGTTCAGGACGATCCCACCTTCGCCACCCAGTGGTTTTGTTCAGGAAAACACACGAGGTAGACCGGGTTCCCAACAAACAAAGGTTTATTCTTTCCTAGTCAGGTAAAACCGAACCTTGGCTGAAACCGGGCCAGCCCTTTTAATACAGCTGCTGCAGCTTGGTAGTCAATGGCAGTTTTGTTTAAATTTGCCGCCTTTCAGCAGCTTCTTTGGATTGGTTCCTAGTACCAATCCAATGCTTAGTTTATTTGACCAATCAGGTTTGTATTTTTGGAATAACCCAATTTACATATAGAACACCATTAACTTCCCATCTCCTGAAACAGAGCATTTTGCCACTGATTCCTATAAGTTGTTTTTTAGTGTGGTGCTTTTCAAAACAATTTCCCCACTTCTTCTGCCCTAGAACACCATTGAGCTATTTTGATAAATCAGAAGTGGTGGAAAAATTTAAGATACTATTATCCTCTCTGTTGTTAGACAAATGAAACCCACCTCAGATAAACTGGCAGGTTTGCAGGCAGGAGCAGGAGACCACTTGTTCTCTATATGAAGTGCCAGAGTGCTAGGCAAGTGATGAAAGAGCAATGAAAGCAATAATGGTAACTTTAGACAGTATAGGAATATCACAGTTGTTAGCTGAGATTACTTGTAAGGAGAATCTGGTTGTAAATGGACTTGCATTACGGTGAAAAGAGACTTTTGGATTCCCTAAACTTTTATTCAGGGGGGACATGGTGGCTCACTGGCTAAGACGCTGAGCTTGTCAATCAATAAGGTCAGCAGTTCAGCGGTTGGAATTCCCAGCACCGCATAACGGAATGAGCTCCCGTTACTTGTTCCAGCTTCTGCCAACCTAGCAGTTCGAAAGCATGTAAAAATGCAAGTTGAAAAATAGGGACCATCTTGGTGGGAAGGTAACAGCATTCCATGCACCTTCATTGTTTAGCCATGACAGCCACATGACCACGGAGACATCTTCAGATAGCGCTTGCTCTTCGGCTTAGAAATTGTGAGGAGCACCGCCCCTAGAACGTATGTACCAGGGGAACCTTTACCTTTATCTTAAGCTTTGACTCACTGCGGTCTGTTTGAAACTCAAGGTCTCACGTAGCCAATTTGATGCAATATAACCATTAATGTAATATGAGTATGACATTTGTATATTTATTTGTTCTTATATAAAATTGAAACTGTATATCATGAGCCTAGAGTGCTTCTGATGCATTCCTTTTGGGAAACCTCTCTCATAATATAGAAAATGTATCTTTTGTTTTTATAGCATTTGATTTAATTAATATATACTTGACATGCATTTTTTATTTCAGTTTTAGAACACTTGTAGAACTTCCTTCACAAAAGAGACAGACATGAAGACAGGGTTGGTATAACTTCAGTTTGCAAACTTAGCTAATTAAATTCAAAGATATAAAATTTAAAGTAAACTATTTTCTATTTCTGAGTAAACAGCAGTCAAATGGCAGTCAAAATTTCCATTTCTCCTACTGTTCAGATATTTTTCATAATCAGTATTCTGTAATTATGATTATATTCCTATATTCAGAATAAATAAAAGTACTTGTTAAAGGCAGGATAACTATAAAAATAAAAGTACTTCCAATAATCAAAAACAATTAGACAGTATCATTGAATCAGTAATATCCAATTACTATTTTGATTTGTTTCCAGGAAAAATTCATGTCTGTGCTTCTTCTGAAAGTGTAACTACAGGTATTATAAATCTGAAAGATTAACATTCCCATTTTACAATGTTAAATTTGTGTTATCCAAAGTTTTCATTTACAGGTAGTCCTTGATTTACAACTATTTGTTTAGTAACCGTTCAAAGTTACAACCTCAGTGAAAAAAGTGACTTATGATTGTTGTTCACACGACCGTTGGAGTACCCTCATGGTCACATGATCAAAATCCCAGGGTCATGTGATCATATTTTGCAACCCTCTGGCAAACAAAGTCAACAGGTAATTTCAGTAATTGTAAAGAACTACAACTGTGGCAAGAAAGTTATAAAATCAGGCAAAACTTATTTAACAATTGCTTCATTTAGTCACAGAAATTTTGGGCTCAATTATATATATGTCGAAAACTACCTGTAGTGTAAAACCCCATATTCCCATATTTATTCTCAAGTAAGAGTAGATCAGATATCAGATAGAACTGCACAATGTAAACTTTTAGCAATTGAGAGCTGTCTCATTTTATACTTGGCTAAATAAAATTAGACTCTACTTCTCTGTATCCATGGTCTAGGAAAAGGAATTAGTTCTGGAAGTCTGCTGTTTACAAAGATCTCCACTTAATGAGTTATTTTGCATGTGGAATTTGTGGCATCATTAAATGTGCTGATATTGTCATTCTTCAAGGAAGGCTGGAATTCTATTCTCTGTGCTGTTCTTCTCCTTAGTGAGTTTGTTATACTATAGAGTAGTTCAGAGAAGAAGGGTTTTCCTGTTCCCTAAGATGATAGATATTTAGGGTGCCTTACCAACCAAAATTTAGTTCTGTCTAATTAATATAATATGTTGCAGCTATTGTAATTCATGGCTACCATACGTATTAATCTAGTCATGAAATCCTTAATTAGACTGCTTTTCTTTTAAAAGGTGGAAACATCTTCTAGCCCCAAGGAAATCAGTGGAATAATTTACTCTTTCTATTGTATATCCATAGAGAACTAGACGTGAAAAATGGTACATGGAATAACAAAAGCCACAAGGATGCTTTAGCAAGGTCCTGGAAACCGAATCTCAAAGGAATAAACATTTGCTTAGCAACTAACAAATATTGTTTGCAAAATCCACTTTTGAACATTTCTATCATTTTCAAATGTTCTGTTTTACATTTTATCCCTAATCAATAAACTTTCTACACATATAGATGTTTCCCCCCCAAAAAAACGTAATTTGTATGCATGAATATTAAAATATATGACACTACAACAAAGTTTCTCCATTTCAGTTGCTCATCTCTTTCTGCTATGCATTATTTCCTTAATGGGAATTAAGTTTATGATGCTTGAAATGATGAAGGTTTTTTTTAGCCCTGAAATTATTTAATTAATTATTTTGCCATTTCATCTTGTTTTTTTTTATATTGCTTTAAAGTCATCATATCAAGAAATCTTGTTCAGTATCTCTATAGTTAGACCAGTGATGGCTAACCTTTTTGGCTCCTGTGCCGAAAATTGTGCACGCACTCACGCCAGCACACTGATGTGCCAGTACCCAGAAGACAAAGTGCATGGCCTCCCATGCCCCCTGCGCATGCACGCACAATCCTCTCTCCCGCCACTCCATTACCTGCACTACACATGCATATGCCTTGCAGCTGATTTTCGGGCCTTTTTCAGCCTCCCAAAGGCTGGAGGGAAGCCACTGCAGCCTTTGTATGCCAAAAAATGGGCCCATTTTGTCACTTTCAGTACTTCCAAAAATACAGGAAGTGACAAAATGGGCCTGTTTTTTGGCCTACAAAGTCTGCAGAGGCTTCCCTCCGGCCTCTGGGAGGCTGAAAAAGATCCCAAAATCAGCTGGGAGGCACACATATGCACAGTGAGGTAAGCTTGCCTGGGCTCATGTGCCCACACAAATGTGGCAAACATGGCATAGGTTCTCCATCATGGAGTTAGACCATTCCTTTTCAGTAACAGTTTAGTGTCAAAACAGCTCTTTCTGGTTGCTTGTTGAAAACAAATGTGATGACTGTTGGAATGATAATGCAATTAATATTTCTCAACTAATCACTATTGCTTTATAAATTATAAATAGATTTATTTTGTACATATAATTCATTTATTACCTATACAAGATAGCTTAATTCTTAATAAAGTTCTACATACATTTGGTGTACTGAAGTGCCAAATAATTTTTTACATCTTGCTGTTTTTTGATCTTTTGCTTCTAAAATTTTCAGTGAGGATTTCTGGCTGTTGAAATCTGGAAGATCTGCAGGCCAGCAGTTCGTAGAAAGAAACCGTTAAACAATATTAACCTTGTCTGGTTTTATTTTGTTTCCTAGTGAGGTGAGATTTTATTCAGGTTGTGAAGTTATATAATATGCAATATTGCATGAGGCAAAAACACAAAAATGCTCTTGAAATAATAAATAAGGATTAAAGAGCTGTTGATTTCCAGAGAAGACACATGGATTATCAATCCAAAAGCTAGATTTCACATACTCACCAAGTTATGGTTACTTAACTATATCTTACTAAGGCAGGGGTGTCAAACTTGTGTTGTCATGGTGTCATTATGTGATATATCGTGACTTTTTTCTGCTTGGCTAAACCAGGGGTGGAGGTGGCCAGTGTGTGGCACATCTGGCCCGCGGACCGTGAATTTGAAAGCCCTGGACTAAAGAAACCTTAAATTCATGTAATTTGTTGAATCATTAATAACAGTTTTTAATCTCAGTGTCTAAGTTCAACAACATTATAAGCCAAAATCATAGAAACATGAGGATCATGTGTGAAACCAAAGAATTCCCAAAGAATCATTAACATGACTCTGGTTTTAATTTAAAAATCTTTTCCGGTTAATTAGACTTAAGACTAAACATATAATAATAACAAATATTTGTGCATGGGTATGAAATGCCCTTTTCCATATGTCTGATCACTTATAATTTCCTTCCTTAAAATAAAAAGAAGCTATTTTAAAGATGAAAGAGTTGAGTAAGTTCTCTTAATTTATATTAGCTAGTTGCTCATTTCTAAGCTTAAAGAAGCATCTCAGTCATTTTTAAAACAATTATATAACATAGACATTTCTATTTATAAATTATGTATGTGGGTCATTCCCAGCTCCACTGACTGCATGAAGTATAACTACAGATGGGATGAATCACTGTATTTCAGTAATACGCATCTATATCACACACAAAAGACTGATATGCAAATCTCTAATTGTTCTCTGCAATCTTTGCCTAAAATTCTGGAAACCTGATACCCAATGATGATAAACAGTATAGAGCTATATTAGAAGTTAGAAAGCATTAGTCCTTCAAATATTAATGAATAGCAGTTCTTAGCTTCCTTTACCATAGATTTTACAGATCAGGGAGCTAATTGCAGGAGGATCGTAGATTGCCTAATTTTGAGCTAAACATCTAACTAAGTTATAAGGTGTTCTATGTGTAAATGGTTGACTCCAAATCTACAAATCTGATTGGCTAAGAAAACTAAGCATTGGATTGGTTCACT